>QBDW01026163.1:0-33881 GCA_003261595.1 Maconellicoccus hirsutus | reverse complement strand
GAAAGAGGGGGTTGTAAGAACTACGACACCGTTTGAATTTTCAAAATCCGTTCATTAGGTCCCGAGAAATAAATTTTTAAACTTTGTATGCAGTAAAAACGTTACCCCGACGCGCATACTGTGGTTGTGACGTCACGCGCGTTTCCAAGGTAGTGACGTCACACGGATGTTCCGTGAAAAACGTGTCGTTTTTGGCGGTTGCGGAAAAACCAAACGTTGGGATTTTTTTCTCGGCTTCTATGGGGTCGAATGATGCGCGGTTTGTTTTGTTCGATTTCTAATTTTTTACTTTATTAGCATGATTTTTTTCAGCAATAGTGTTCTATACCCCATTGTCATGTTCGATTGTCTTCCGCGTCGTTACGTATACGTATTTACAACCGTAATCAATCCAGCGAGTTTGGCATGGAAATGCATTTTTATTAGCGCACCTTTGATTCCTAAAACGACAATGAAGTTTTACATTTCGGAAAAGTCGCTACAAAGAAGTCGTAGTTGTCAGGGGGGGGGGGAGATGGCAGGTTGATGAAAAAATTATCCGCAGATATATTTTGAAGATTTTATGAAGGGCGTTTTTCGTACATATTTTCAAGAAAATTCTGTATATTGTTTAGTATATCAGTGTTATCCAAACGATTATTTTAAAGCTTTTGAAGGAATTTCGCGCGGCGCAAAGGAGCGCCAAGGTCAATCAGACGTACCGCAGGTGCACGTGCAGTAAAGAATGACGGTTGGGAGCAAGTGTGAATAAAAAAATCACCCAAAAGGAGGAGGAGGTTTCGTTATGGGCGAAATTTCCAAAAATTCCTCAATACCACGTCAGCGCCGCGTGTCGGCACAGATGATTAAAACTACAAACGACTAGACATCGAATATCGATATAGCCACCGGGCGTGCACTAGGACGGAACCCGAAGCGGTACTTGCGAAATGACACAACTCGTCGCGTTCTAAGCAATACTGTATTTACGAGTAGAAGTCCAAGTCGAAGGCGTAATCACGGGGACGGCGATCCCAGCAGCCTAAGCCGCCGCGGCCGAGTTGACGCGTTGACGGGACACGTTGCGCGTAATGCGTACCGCTTGCCGCGTACTCGTACTCACATCATCAGCTTATCGGTACATTTGTGGGCGAGGAAATATAAATGAAAAGCGGAGCACATAATAGCGACGATGTTTCCGATCGCCGTGTACATGTGAACTTTTCGGAACGAACGATGAATGGACATGTAGTGCGGGCATTGCAGTAAAGGTCCCAATTCGTAGTGTCCGATTTCCTGCCCTATGCCGGCGGCTTTCTCGATCGTAGTTTTCGAAGATATCAGCTCCAACACGGACGGCACCAAAAATAAACGAATGTAAAATTCCACCGCGAAGCATAAAGTCAACGCCAGCAACTGCAACATACGCCACAAATAAGTACGCGCGGATTAAACACAAATTGGAAAACTAATTATAATTAATATAAATCATATATACATGTACATAGGTATGTAGGTAGAGGTACTAGTTTCGTTAGTTGAGGGCTCTGCTCCCAAACCCCCTTCGACACCAGCTAGCCGACATTTTTTTTGGGATTTGTAGTTTGTAATCGAAGTTACAAAAATCTTCTCGGTCGTTTGACTGAGATGCTAAGGTTCAAAATTTGAGGAAATTCGGGTCATTCGTTATGTACTGGTAATTTATGGTAATTTACGGTAATTCAACAGTAATTTTTGTTAATTTACGGTAATTCAACAGTAATTTTTGGGAATTTACCGGTAATTTATGGTAAATTACCGCGAATTACCGGTAAAGTAGCACAAATTACCAGTAAATTACAGGTAGTTCATGGTGATTTACCTGTAATTTATGATAATTTACTGGTAAGTTGTGGTAATTACTGGTAAATTACCGTAAATTACAGGTAAATTACCTCGAATTACCAATAAATTACCACAAAGTATCGATAAATCATCACAAATTGCAGGTAAATTACCATAAATTACTGGTAGTTTATGGTTATTCACCTGTAATTTATGGTAATTTACTGGTAAGTTATGGTAATTACTGGTAATTTACTGGTAAGTTATAGTAATTACTGATAATTTACTGGTAGGTTATGGTAATTACTGGTAATTTACTGGTAAGTCATGGTAATTACTGATAATTTACTGGTAAGTTATGGTAATTACTGGTAATTTACTGGTAAATTATGGTAATTACTGGTAATTTACTGGTAGTTTATGGTGATTTGCCTGTAATTTGTGGTAATTAACTGGCAAGTTATGGTAATTTACTGGTAATTTAAGATGATTTAACCTTAATTTGCAGTAATTTACTGTCATTTTGTGTATTTTACCACCAATTTACGGAAATTTACTGTTGACTTACAGTTAGTAATCAACGATGATTTACCATAAATTTGCGATTTTTCGATAACTTACCATTAATTTGCTATGCGAGGTCTTATTGTAAAAATACAAATTTACGTTTTTTCAAATTCAAAATCAGATGAAAAGAAGCGGATGAGATAATTGATAGTGCGCGATCACTTACTTGTAAGAAGGCGTGCAAATCGGCGTTCTGCGCGAATGCGTACAATCTGGCAAATTGAATGGCGGTGACGGCGCTTAAAGCGCAATTAAGGGTGAAATAACGTGGAAATAATATCTTTTGCACGTCTCCGAACGCGTGTCGTGCCAAATTGAAGTACAACGACAACCCTGAAATTGACCAAACAAAGAATACGTCATCAGTGTCATCGTGTAATGTAAATTTGAACTTGCTGTGCGGTCACCTCTGCGATATGTACAGTGCACGTAGCTCGAGCCATCGCAACTCGTCGATTTGGTTGAAATTTTAGCAAGTAAATGAAAAAAGTCGCTTATTGTATGTCATTTAAATCGTCTTTTTCGACTCCAAAAAAATCGCAAAATAATCTTAAAATTATTTCAAACAAAAAACGTTGTATGATCCGTAACCCAAAAATCGGTAGATGTCGAGAAAAAAATTGTTCAAGTACTGAGCTTAAGCGCGCGGGTGGTAATCGGTACTTCCCACTACGCGGTAGCGCCTCGTTTACACTTACGCGCGACGTTGCGTTAGGCATGCAACATCGCGCGTAAGTGTAAACGAGGCGCTACCGCGTAGTGGGAAGTATCGGCTGACGGGCGCGCGCGGTTTTTACGATTTTTGACCACGACCCCGTGGAGGCAAAATTTTGAAAAAAATATATAATATGTAGAGGTCGAAAATACATCTAAAAAATGAGGTTTGAAAAATTTGTAAAATGAGATAGATACCTACAAAAAATAAATAAAGGTAAAAACGCCCGTTTGGAGGGGAAAAATTGGAGTTGGGGGTTGTTGATTTTTTCGTGGAAGGCCCTTATTAGGGTCTATTATGTAGTAAAATTTCAATTAAATCCGTTAACTGTAATTTTCGAAAAAAAAAATTATTTCTCGAAAACGAGGGGGAGGGGAGCTGAAATTTTGGTCATGAACGTTTCTCGATGGTACCCACCTCCCACCCAAATATCATCAAAATCTAGACCCGGGGGCAAATCACTTATGTTTACCTGCCTATAGCCTTTGCGTATTTGTATTCATCATTTAACCTTTCGGTGGGTTTTTAAATATTTACGCGGATTTTTGTATCGAAATGCGTCGCTGGAACATCGTTGTAGGCGACGTGTAACGATCACGATGTAAAATCATGTTTTCAATCGTTCTTCACGATTATCTAATCAGTTCATCGTCTTGGTTTCGAGAGAAATGACGAAATTTTACAAAGATCTGCGGCATAATTTTGATTGAAAATTTGCTAAAATTTAAGCCAATTCGAAGAGAGCAAATTCTCCGGTAAGAACCAACAAGTAAGCGGTTATCTACTCACCTGAAACAAACGTCATCCAAAATTGCGACCCTATGTGCAACGAGAAGGCAGTAAAATACGTCAAATATGTAAATCTGGAGGCTAAGGAATTATTCTGTTTGCGTTCGAGTGGTAGAAACATGCCGGAGAGAAGGGTTACCGCGATAATGGAAAATAGATGCACGGGCTGTGACGAACTGCTGATGACCCTGAAACAAATCATACATTTTATAGCTTAAGATAGCTGAGTTAAGTTGGTCTTATGTTACTGCCGTATAAATTATTCCGGTCAAGTTTTCTTACTGATATGAAATCTGTGATTAGATTTAATTTGGTTGTCATCATTACCATCATCGTGGTCATTATTATTATTATCGTTGTTATCATCATTATCATTATTATTGTTATTGTTGTTATTGTCATTATTACTATTATTATTCAAAAAAAGGGAAAATACGCGTTCGAGGTGAATTGTTCGAAATATCGACGACAAAGGGCCGGGTGTTGATGACGTTGTCGTAGGTTTTTGAGAACGAAATGGTGAAAAAAAGGGAACAGATAATACTCGTAATTCCTCAATACTTTTCTACCTAACTGCTTCCTTTCCTTACTTCCGTCTTTCCTTTTGTAATCAGTGGGTAGCTTTTGAGCAGGTGCATAATGGATGGATCGGCAAATGCTACAATGTCTATTTATACCACTCGCGTCAACGCTCCGAAATGATACGGACGCGATGAGAGAAAAAACGAAAAAAGATTCGCTTCACGTTGCAGTTACCTGAAAGTATTGGATTTTTTTAATTTCCGTAACGAGCCGCCCAACACATCGAGGAACCAACGAGTAAAACTGGTGAAATGGAAGAGAATATCCGCTTCGTAAATCGTACCATCGGCCGTATCGGCGGCGTCGGCGGCGCCATTCATGTCGGCAGGTATGACCGCTGACGTTTTGCGAATTTTATTGAAGTCATCGACGTCGAAGAAACGCCTGCCTGTGGAACTTCCTTGTGGTAGCATGTTACTGTAGGGTGAACGAGCAAGAGTGATGAACGACGTGCAACCTTCAGACTGGTTATGGAAAAATTCGAAGTGTAGTTTTGTATTGATGGGTAATTAGAAACGACAATGGAATAACGAACAAGAAGCAAACGCGCGATTAACCGAAAAAAAGGAAATGTTTGCATTCAATCGAACGTCTTTTGTGTACATGTCAGGTACCGCGACACTGATCCGATAACTGAACGGAAAGTTCACCAACATCACCAAGTACTAATCATCAACTGACGCGAGATCACGTAAAACGAGTACAGAATGAGTAGTGCGGGGAGTACCGAGCGAGTGCGATAAGCGTACGCGTAGCTGAGTTAATGAATCAGATATGTTGCGCGTACACGTACATGTATACGTACACGTACACTTATACGTATCTCTATGTAGCTAAGTGACTACCAGCTACCTAGTAGCTACCTACTACTTGGCACCCAACCCACTACTACTTGCAACTTGTATGTTTTATGGCTGTTTCCCTGCGAAGGTTGTGCTAAGTGATATGGGACCAGTACCGCTTCTACATCGAGTATAAAATTGCGTACCTTTGGCTCTACCTACCCACCTACCTACCTTTGGTGTTTGACATTGGAAATCAGTGCCCAAGGCATGATACAGTATACGGTACCTACTACCTAGACCTACTGTATCTAATCATGTACACACTTACTGTCATATATGTCATGTCAGCATTAGACCTAGTACTAGTCCCAGTACCAGCCCTAGTCTAGGTCCTGGTCCTAGTACGATACGCCACCTACGACCACATACGTGCATAAAAAACATCACTACACGCGTTGTGTGCATAGTTCGTCACCTCGTAGATACGTAAATCACTGGTACGAGTAGGAGTACATGGACTTCGACACGTACGCCGTTTTTCAGCGAATGTGTATACGTGCTCATGCTCGTGTAGCGCTTATATGCTCGTGTACGAGTGTATCTGTATGTACACGCGTACACACACACGTATGTGTAGTATGTGGTAGTGATACGTGATGTCTGCATGCGGTTAGGTATAAATGTCGATACTAGGTAGTGACTGGTTGGTTATGAAGTTACCGTTATTAGCTCGTTGCTTTCGACATATACCTGAACATCTTATCTCGAAACTTCAATATAAACCAAACGAGAGCAGCGGAACAGCCACCTGACGCGTGGCCCCTCCTTATCGGTTATACGTCCTTACGTCATTTTTATTTCCCAGACCCATACGCGGAGTTTCCATTCGGATGCGCTGTCACTGTAAGTCTCCGTGGACCCGAGGCCGGTATGGTCATGGTCATGGTGATAGGTATTTAGGTATATTACGTATCAACACCTCTGGTACATACTGGGTGGTCGGTAGTCGCATGATCTTCGTATCCCGGGGAAATAAGTTACTTTTTCTTTCGGTTTTATTGTAAAAGTACCAAGCAATGGCATAAATGACGTGAAATTGGGCGTTATTTTCCTCATTTAAGAATACGAGAGATTCCTCCTTACCAATTCATTTTCAGGTTAAAAAATTGCTATTTATTCAATGTTTTTAGACTAGATAAAAATCACATAAAGGCTATAGGCAGATAAGCACCTAACAAGGGCCTTTCATGAAAAAATCAACCCCCCACTCCAATTTTTTCCCTCCAAACGGGCGTTTTCGACTCCATTTATTTTTTTTAAGTGTCTATATCACTCGGCAAAATTTTCAAACCTCATTTTTTCGATGTATTTTTGACCCCCAAACGTCATACATTTTTTTCAAAATTTTGCCTCTCCGGGCCGTGGTCAAAAATCGCAAAAACCGCGCGCGCGCGTTGGGTGAAACTTCCCACTACGCGATAGCGCTTTGTTCACCGTGGCGCGCGGCTCCGCGTTATGCTTGTCAACGCGCGTAACTGTAAACGAGACGCTACAGCGTAATGGGAAATACCGATTACGCGCGCGCGCTAAAACTCGTCATTCAAATAATTTTTTTCTCGAATGTATTGATTTTTGGATGATGGGTCACGTAACATTTTTTGTTTGAAATAATTTCAAGATTATTTTGCGATTTTTTTAGAGTCTAAAAACTCGTTTCTTGAAAAGCAAAACCAAGGCAAAAAATAACGTACCAAAGTCGACTTTTTGGACACAAAAAAAATCGCAAAATAATCTTGAAATTATTTCAAACAAAAAATCTTATATGACTCATCATCCAAAAATCAGTACATTTCGAGAAAAAAATTATTTGAATGACGAGATTTAGCGCGCGCGCGTAATCGGTACCTTCCACTGTGCTGTAGCATCTCATTCACAGTTTCGCGCGTTGCTGCGTAGGCAATAGGCATGTTAAGGCGCTATCGCGTAGTGGGAAGTTTCACCCAACGCGCGCGCGCGGTTTTTGCGATTTTTGATCACGGCCTGGAGAGGCAAAATTTTGAAAAAAATATATGACATTTAGGGGTCCAAAAATACATCGAAAAAATGAGGTTTGAAAATTTTGCCAAGTGATAAAGACACCTAAAAAAAATAAATGAAGTCGAAAATGCCCGTTTGGAGGGGAAAAATTGGAGTGAGGGTTGCTAATTTTTTCATGGAGGGCCCCTGTAAGGGTCCATCATGTACCAAAATTTCAATTAATTCCGTCTACTTTAATTTTTGAAAAAAATTCTCCTCTGATTTTTGAAAAAAAAAATCTCATCTGATTTTTGAAAAAAAATTATTTCTCGAAAACGGGGGTGGTTGGGGGAGCTGAAGTTTTGGTCATGAACGTTTCACGATGGTACACCTAATACCCAAATATCATCAAAATCTGGATACTGAGGCAGATCGCTTATGCTTATCTGCCTATGGCTTTTGATTTTTTTTTAAGTGATTAAAATTATGTCCAACTTGACATTGTTCAAGCTTTTGCTGCCATTTTTACAATAAAACCGAAAAAAAGTAATTTATTTTCCCAGAGATACCATGATCGTCCGACCACTCAGTATGTGCTCATATCTAAACACAGGTGCCCGTGTAACTGAGGCTGATTAGTACCTCTACCTATCTTACTACCTGACTAATTAATTACCTATACAAACGATGCGATTGTAATATGAGCTATGAATATGCATCAGCTATTACTACGTATGTAATACGTATGTAAATTACAGTGGAGGGCAAAATTTTGAGTTACTTTGATTTTGCCAATTTTTAGACAGATGGTGGCTAAAAGCGACGCCATTTTGTAGGATTTTTCACCCTGAATCCAAATATACCGGCAGTGTTGCCGTTTCATAAATTGAAATCCCACCAGATTGATCCCAAAAAACAGCTAAAAACCGCAAAATTTCCCAATAAAAATCGCTAGACTTTCCGCTATCTGAATTTACATTTCCCCTCCCCCATTTTATGAATACTACATACCCCCCCCCCCCCCCCGTCTTGTAACTCCAAAGTTACACCAAGAGGAGATAGACTGAGGTAAAGGGGGAAAATTTTGAACAAAAAGGGGTACTTTTGCATCGCGTTTAAATTGTCGATGAAAATTTTTTTCAAAAAAAAATAAAATAAATAATTATACCAGAGAGAAAGTACACGAAACTTCATTTCCAATGATGCTTTTAAAATTTTCCTAGCTCAATTTGTCGCGTAGCGACAGGGGCAAGAAGAAACTGAATGTAGCAATCATGAGGAGTATTTTGCGACAATTTACGTTGTGACGGGGCTATGGGTAGTGTGAATTGCATAACCAATTTTTGCAGGAAAAAGCACTAAAATCCCTATAACTGCCTAGGAAAATTAAAATTGTAGAATTTCGCTCTGTACGATAAACAAGTGTATGTTTTAAGATATCACATCAAACAATTGCCCCCTTTGATCAACAACTGAAGTGTGGGATCTTAGAAACCTCAAAATAAGGTCCTGTATTTCCATCTTTTCATAAAATTGAGCAGTTTTTTTGATATAATATTTTTAAATACACACTTGTTTGTCGTACAGAGCGATATTCTACAATTTTAATTTTCCAGCGCAGTTACATGGATTTAAGTGCTTTTTCCTACAAAAATTGCTTATGCAACCCACTATACCCGTAGTCCCACCTTGATGTCGATGCGCAGAACCAGATGACGCATCTTCTCACCTTTGTCGTTTCGCGACAAATCGAGCTAGGAAAATTTTAAAAACATCTTTGGAAAGGAAATTTCACGTACTTTCTCCTTGGCATAATTATTTTTTTTTAGAAAAAAATTTTCATCGCAACAATTCGACTTCGAACGTAGATGCGGTGCAAGAGTGCTCGTTATTTTCAAAATTTCTCCCTTCTACCTCGGTTAAGCGCCTCTTGGTGTAACTTGGAGTTACAAGACCAGCGTATCTAGATTCAGGGTGAAAAATTCTACAAAATGGCGCCGGTTTTAGCCACCCCCTTAATTCTTACTCGGGTTTATCGTCGAAACGACGCGATGAATTTCAACCCTTTCAAGTCACTCTCACTAGGTGGGCTCACAGACTATTACATGACAGTTTGAAAAGGAATAAATAAGTAAAAACGCATTGATAACAAAAAATAATAAAACGAAACGATGTAATCGACAATTATACAGGTACATCATTACACAATATTTGTAGTGGTAGGTAGATATTAGATAGGTACTAGGTAGGGATAGGTATAAGGTATAGGTAGAGGTAGAAGTACTTGGTATAGGCACATACATGAGAACAAGTAATTGAACAAAAAACATAATATAAAAGATAAGTAAGGTATAAATGAAAGGTGGCTAGGAATAAAGAAATCGAAACAACGCAACTGAGCAACTTTTTCGACGAGAAACATTTACAATTCAGGTGATAAAATGTAGCCGCGACTGCATTGGCATCCACGTCGTCGTCATCTTCTTTCCAGCTCGGTGTACATACATTTCACACGCTCCCGTCGCTAACATAATCCGAAACTCCGCTTCCCAATTCCTGCACCTTTCGGAGAATTTCCGTATAATGTTTACAGTAGGCAACATGCATGTACCGGGTAATCGATTGTTCGTGCCCCCCAAAAAATAAATTACTTTTTTTGCTTCCGTCGTGAAAATGACTGCGATGACGTCATTTTCTTCAATAAAACATGAGATTACTTATCGCTTGTTTAACTTGAGAATGGATTAACAAGACCACATTTGATTTTATCTTTAAGAAAATGATATCCAATTTAAGGTTGTGTTACCCGCTGAAGTCAGTTTTATAGTGAAACTGAAAAAAAGTATCTTATTTCCTCGGAGGGGGGGGGGCACAATCGGTCACCTGGTATGTACTACAGATACCTATATGTTACAAATCAGGGCCAACGTTAACGGCTCGCTGTAAGTTACTTTAGTTAGAGCACCCTCCCTTCGCAAGAAACTTGAAAAAAATTATTGGCAAGGCTGACGGGGAGCACTCTTAACTAAACGTAACCAGTTGAAGTCAACTCTACCTTGGTAACGGCGTATTTCAGTCGAGGTCCACTTTAACTGAACATCAACTCCAACTGTAACAAATATCTGATTATTTATACAGATATACCTTATTATCTAAGGTGCACATGTCCATTACACGTACATAGATAAGCCGTGTTTAATACCTGAACATTTGTGACTAGGGTTTACATTAATGGGTCTTGGCACTGTTTGCAGTTGGTCATTTGTTCTTGAAACTCTTCTATTTGTAGCGTCATCTCGAAAAAGTTGAATTTTTGATGAATTTTTCTCGAAGCTATTTTCAATATGGTGCCCGTATTCACTCCTGGTCCTGTGAACGACAAGTTACAGAATCAAACGATGACGAATGGCGCAAAGCGAAGCTCACTACGATTTTTCTATCCGGAGTTATGGAGGTTTGAAATTTTCCAAGATGGCGGATATTTGAAAATTTCTGACGCGAATAACTCTGGTTATTACCTACCCAGCGATTTGAACTTTTCTTTTGTTTTGCTCTACTCTCGAAGGGTAACTCACATATGGTCGCAGAATCAGTGTTGCCACAACCATTAATGAAAAAAAAGTGATTTGGAAGTTTCAAATTGCAAAAAAATACGAAATTTATGAGCTAAAATTTTGAAAAAATTCTCAGATATACCTCTTTTCGTACCAAACAACATATCGTAAAATTATGACGGTGTTGTTTCTTATTTTCGAGAAAAAAATTTTTAAAGATTGTCACTTTTCCAAAATTCATCATCATAAAAATATAAAAATCATATTATCTTAGATTTTCGAAATATTTAATTCAAATTTTAGCAAAAATTCGAAAAAACCTTCGCCTCGCAAAAGATGTCAAGGTTTTATTCCTTACGTAATCAGAGTACACCCCTTCCTCCTTCAGAAGTGATACGGAAATGCGGTTCCGAGTGGTGTGCTGTGACGGCAATGAAAATAATGTTATTTAAAGAGGCAGAGGTACTTACGAACAGCCAAATGCGCAGATAGCGCCATTTTATCTAAACTCAGCGCCCAAATTCGTAAATTATGTACCTTGAGTACGCCTTCTATGCTTAAAAATGTGTTCAGTACATCGCAAAAATCGATACCCTTCGGAATGCCTGCAAACATATATGCACCTCGGTATTAACGCATCAGTGGATTTCAGTACGATGCTTATGGCTCACATACCTTCCATCAGAACTACCATCGTATCCCTTAGAATTGCGAATGTAGTGAACAGTACCAAAATGGAAAATAGGAAAGTACAAATCGGATCAACGATTTGCCATTTTGGCTGAAACAATATTGCGCATATAAATTACGGTTGTGTTGGTCACTGTCTACTTGCTAGCTCACTTAGCTATGCTACTCGCCCCACCTAAATGCAACTGCCTTTCCAAAGTTGTGAGACCCACAACGTTCTTCTGTTTTGATTAGTTTTCTATGATAGTTAGCTATGCGGCAAATTTTCACCGGTAGATTTGCCGCAAACTTTTTGTATATAAATCTCAAGATTTTCCATCAACTATCCGAGACCTGCTAATTTGACAATGTTGCGCAGAGGGCAGAAGCAAATGTATCTGGTACTATGCATCTATTTCCCTACCCCCTCTGACTCTGGTAGTGCCTAAAAAGACACAAATGAATGGTCAATGTTATTCCCTCCCCCCATCTCTTTAGCTATTGTAGAAATGCCGGGTTTCAGGCAGTCCGTATCATATCATCGGGCCTCACAAAGATATAGTCGTGCAATATATAATGTATATCAGTAATGTATATGTACCAATGCCAAACGCAATTATGATACGAACCTCGTAATAAATTACAATAGAAGCAAGAAGGACGCCGAAGCTTTGAATGAAGTCTCCAATAACGTGTATATAGGCGGCCCGCACATTGATATTTTGTTCTTGACGCTGTTGCTGTTGGCTGGCGATGGAGGTTTCTGCGTCT
This sequence comes from Maconellicoccus hirsutus, assembly GCA_003261595.1. NCBI lineage: Eukaryota > Metazoa > Arthropoda > Insecta > Hemiptera > Pseudococcidae > Maconellicoccus > Maconellicoccus hirsutus. Next base: position 21,630 of record QBDW01026163.1, on the reverse strand, counting down.
ACGCTATCCGAAAGACGATTACTCGCACGATCGTGATCGTTGTCGTCTTCGTTGTGGCGACGATGATGGTGATGATGATGGTGATGATGTTGATGAAGAGTCAAAGCCATCCTAAACGCAAAATGAGAAAGGATAGGATATTTTCTACATTCGAAAACGCGTTTGGTTCGCAGTTCGTAGTTTTTAACTACAGCTATCACGTACATCTACCTACTACTACTTAGTTAACTACGTAAGTGTCATGACGGAATGCGATACTTACACGATATTCACGCAGACGCCGAACGCGGAAGTAATCAGCATAACTTGGGCATTGATTTCGAAATTTTGATTGATGACGCGTTCGACTGCTACGTACAGCAGTACGCCAGTTACCACCCATATCATCAATACCGAGGTTAAAGCTCCTAACACTTCGGCTCTGTACCAGCCGAACGGCATGCTACGAGTGGCTGGTCTAGAGCCAACCCATAAAGCGAACAACGATATCATGAAACTACCGAAATCCGTCAACAAATGAGCTGCATCTGTTGCAATTGCCAAACTGCTCGATAAAACTCCACCTGTTGATAGAAGTCAAACTAAGTCGATTATCATAGCACATAAACACCAACCTTTCTTAATACAGTTACATACCACCCCTCGAGAAAATAAATTACTTTTTTTCGGTTTAATTGTAAAAATGACAATGGCTTAAACAATGTTGAATGGGACATCATTTCCTTCTATAAAAAATCAAATTTGGTCTTATCAATTCACTTTCAAGTTGAAAAATTATTCAATGTTTTTAGAATTGATAAGAACTACTGTACATAGATTGCAATTTTTCAACTTGAGAATGGATTGATAAGATCAATTTTGATTTTTTAATGAAGAAAATGATGTTCAATTTTAACTTCAACGTCAAGTTTTTAGCCGCTGAATTTCATTATTCATTTTTTTTACAAATTTTCATCTCCTCCCAAAATGAATTTTCGCCAATACCAGGAGTGGTGCGGTGGTGGAACGAAATCAATCCGTAACGTTTCAAAGGGTTTTTCCAATCTTGTTTCGTTTCTTCGCTGAAATGATTTTGTTTGGTTTCGTTATTTTCACTCAAAAAACCCCATCAAAACTCTTCCAGCGAAACAAAAAAATATCAATTTTTCATGTGTCTAAAAGTTACTTTTCGACATTATAGCCTGCGTTTCGTTTCGTTTCACGTTTCGTTTCTCATTTCGTTCCACCACCTCTTGACTAATACCTGGCTGAGGACACCTGTTTGCGAACTTTCACTTGGAAAGCTGCTGATAAAAATCTTCTCCGATCAATAAACCAATACCGTTCAAAAACCCTCTGTTGAGCCTCTAACACCATTTTTGAAAGTAGAAAACCGTGATTTTTTCAAAAAAACTTCACTTTGAGGGATCATAGTTCCACTTGGGAGTGAGTTGGGGGGATAAAAATTCGTATGGGATAGTTTCAGCTGAAATTTCAGCCAAATCGAAGACCCTCGATTTTTTTCCGCTCACCCTTTATGTACTCAGCTACGTACCTATCACTTCGGCGATCATAAACACCAAACACAATACGCTAGCGATAATCAGTTTCGCCCTTGCTCTTTTATCCACTTTAGTTTCTCTTGATTGATGACAGTGATCTTCGACTGTAACAAACAAAGAAAATCAAGAGAATTATCGCAACCAATGTCACGCAAGCACACATCAGACATTATATCTATAATTAAGCCTATGTTTACGCGATGCTGTGATAAAGAATAAAGAAGACACCTCTACCTAGTACCTAGTTCCTATTCCTATTGCCTGCTTACCTATCTATTTACAACCTAGACCTACTACTTTGCCAGAGCCAAACCAAAGTCAAATCAACCAGCGGCGGTTGTATTTAAAAGAATGATACGGTGCAATTACCCTCTCGGGTAGGGTTTTTTAAAGATGGGTTACTGCCAACCCTCGTCCATATGGTGTAGGTTATCACTTCTACCACTTGCTTTCGCCTTGTGGGTGAAAGGAGTGGCGTGAGGAGGAATCTCACTCAAGGTGGCGTAATTAACCTTCTGTACCCTGTATCTTAGAAATTGTACGCGTGCCTGTGCGCCTACGACTTAGTCTTCGCTCTCGCCATAGACCATATGCCAAACAACTACGAGGTATATATGTGCAAATACATTTATACGAAGTGTTCGTCACATCTAGCCGCGGAACTAAACATGGCAACTCTTACCGTGTTGGCGTTGTGGTTGACGGCGATGCTGGTGGCGCATTTCACCAGAGTGAAACCGACGCAATGTGAATCAACCTCGTCGTCCAGTTGACACCTATAGCTACGTCTAGGTAGACTGCATTAAAGCTGATTTCGAATTCTAAACGAACGCGACTAATACGACGAGTTCATATACATATATGTCCATTCTACTGAAGCATGCGTAGAATAGCGACAGCTATCAGATATAAGCAGTTACTACGTACTTCATTGTATTCGTATACGCGAAGATGTTAGGTAGTAGTTAGAGTTACTATCGATAGTTGGGTAGTACGAGTACAACTGCACAGACATAACATATGTATATGTACTAAGTAGATAGCTAGGTAGTAGGTACTAGGTAGATAAGCGACTACCTTCAGCTTTGTCTATCTAAACGCAACAATACACAGACAGACACACACACAGTAGATGTAAGTACAAGTGATGGACGATACTAAGCGTTCAGGGAGGCAGTACAGTACGCGATATGCCTTTGCTCGTCGTGATCAGACGTTCAGCACAGAGATGCAGTATGTACTGGCGCTGGTTGTAAACCAATTTGACTTTACCAAGTACACGATAGTCGATACTTGAATATCATCGCATTAAAATACACCGAATTGCACCGCACTACACTATGCTATACTATACTGCACCTCACAGCGTTACTTGGTCGACGTACACTAGATCCAAGACTTTCACAATGACTACCATTACATCTGCGGTGGTCTGTGGTGCAATAATGTTTGTACTTTTCGCAGATTTTAGACATATTGCGTAGCTTATATATACAGGATTATGATAAACACCGTTGTACAATTTGCGAAACATAGTCTAGAACGCAATTTGTTCATACTGTATTTGTAGCGTATAGGATGACCGATTGTTAGTGCTCCTTTCCAGAAAATAAATTATTTCTTTTTTGATTCCATCGTAGAAATGACAGCAATGTTAATTGGACATCATTTTCTTCAATAAAAAACGATATTCATTCTTATCAATCCACTTTCTGTGAGATTTGCTATTGGAACTGGCAAGAATCTGTTGGAGCGCTAATGTGAGCTACCTCATCGTAAGTTCAATAATAATCCGCTAGATCATGACTTTTTTCAAATCTTTCAAGATGTTGGTATCACTGCTCTGACAGGATTTCAAATAAACACACAGTACATCCCTAAATTGCAATTTTTCAACTTAACAATGGATTGATAAGACCAAATTTGATTATTTATCGAAGAAAATGTTGCTCAATTTAACATACCAAGAAAAGTAAGTATGCACATACAGTTGTTACCTGGTATAGCTTATGCGCTAGCTTATACGTAGAGTACTGTATACTTAGCTACTTAGCTATGTTAATTACTTGTAGCAATTAGTATTGGAGTTAATTATGAGTAATGAGAATGCCGTCTCATGCATTAGAGACAAATTTGACTAGTATAGGTTAACGATACAATATCTTGTTGCAAGGTCTCTTAGATGCTTACATAGCGTAATTGGTGGCGACGGCACCACTGCACCGTTTGACGAATTTGATTCCGATAACACTCTAGCGCAGCATCCATCCGGTTTGCCGTGCACGCAGTAAATTACCCTGTGTCCGTTGCCGCTACCGTTACCACTACCTCCGCCACTGCTAGTAATACCTCCTTGGCTACTTCGTTCCGTTGATGCGAGTCCCATATTTGAGCCAGCGCCGTAGAATGTCGCTGGAGCGAACCTAAAACAAATTAGCTGCTAAATTTTATGCAAACATACATATCATATAATCCTCTTTCGCACAATTTGTGCAGCCAAGGATGCTGTAACAAATTTATAAGTCATTGATAATTATGCATGTCTATGTATTACTATTGACGTATCGTATACCATGTAATTAACATGCGTAGTGAACTGGATCAGAGTGTTCGCGAATACTTACACCCCCCCCCCCCATCCTGAAATAAAAGTGATTGTTTTACTTTTTCAATTCATAGTACATTATGTATGCATAAATGGTAGGAATGGCTAAAGTAGAATCTATTCAGTCTAAAAGAGGGAATGATAGGTATTCTATTCAACGTTGTTCAAGCCATTTCTACAATTTCCCATGCTATGAAGTTGAAAAGAAAGAAGATACATGATAATTTCATTCGGGGTTATCACATCTAATCTACATACCCCTACCTACCTAGTACCTACTTGGGTTAGTTACAGTTAGGTAGTAGATAAAAGTACTAAGGGAACAGATATTCAACTACTTACAGCAGTCTACTATATTCGTCACCAAATTGATCCATATTGCACTGGTTACACGTATATTAGTCAGTTGCCATTCACTATTCTCACGTTCGATCAACAAATCGGAGAGGACAGGAAAAAAATGCGACGACAAAGCGATAGGGAGAAAAAAACCTCTAAGAAGCTTCTAAAACGATATTACGGTATTGATGAGTACGCGACGCGAAGCGCGATCTATTCAACGAAAGCACAGCGGCGAATTTGATCGTTGGGCCTGGGTCTGAACGTGGGTGTATGGTATACTGATAATCGGCAGGAAATCGTACCGCGTGGTAATACGTAATAATGGGAAATTAGCAACGACGATGGTAAAACGAGTAGATAACTATATAACTAGGTAGATAAGATATGTACGAGCCAGCTGCAGTCCGAGCGGAGAGCACGCGTCAAAACGAACAAATAACAGACAAGCTTTTGCACGCGTACAATTGCGAAAGACCGCGATTGCCGTTTCGTTTTGCACACCGTTTACCTTTAATCAGTATACGAATCGCAATTGTAAACGTTTGTGTACCCTACACAGGTATAGGTAACTGGCATGTAGCTTTAGCTACAGCTGTAAAGTACTACACATAGGTACATTCATTTTCCAGTAGGTAGCAGTAGCTAGGTACGAAGGTAGATATATGTAGGTATAGTGAAAGCGTAAAGGCTACTCGTACTCGATGTAAATACTTGTACCTATGTAGTAGAAGCTGATTGCTGATGTAGCTGCCGTGGCAGCGATCGGTGCACTCGATACTCATCGTACCTTTTCAACGTGATCTTTCGAATTATGTTCTCAACAGTCAGCAGCGGCAGCTTCAGTTTGACTTTAGTCGAACCGAATTAGTGCCGTGCGCTTTTCATAAACAGATTACACAGTACACGCACACACACTACACATACAGCACATAGGTAGCTAGGTGCGTACTACGTACTACTTAGCCTACATTTGTAGGGTACATCTGTAAACAATTTACCGAAGCAACCGTCTTCAGCGGTACATCTACATATGTGCATCTTAAACGATAACGATATGTTTTTATGTACAGTTTATCAAATTTGAGTTGACCATATCAACACGTGCTACGTAGATGTACTGCGTACATTGCATATAGTATACTTGTATCTGAAGAGTCGCAATTTTTCTGTAACTTTCGTAAAAATCACAGGCTTACAGTCACAGCCATCACTATTCATCATCGCATCGACGAAGTAACCAATCACACCCCCCAGAACCGCGTTTTCGCTTACAACTACAAAAGGGACAAATCCCTTCCACCGGTAGTACTAACACACGCCATCGGAGGAGGGAGCACCTACTTCCTTTACTGGGTGTGCTTTATCCTGTCTCTTTTAGCGTCTTATACCAATTGAAAGGCCCTGGCTACCAGCTCGGTTACAGCCCCCACGCTGTTGGCTGCGTCCACTACTGTTCCACAGGTGTCCAACAGGCACGTGCCCTTGGGTGCGATAGTGCTCGCGGGACCCTGCTCCAGCTTGTAGCGCGGTTGGTGTATCCTATTGGTTTCTCATCATCGGCTATTGCCTGCGACCCCAACAGTGGTCTTAGAAGTTTGGGCTTGTACCTAACCTACCAGTATTCTCAACATTTCGCACTTGTTGTCGAGTGACAAACTACAGTAGTTGTTTGAGACTGATTGTGAGCATTAACGCAGTATGCACAAGGACTCGCAGGATTTTTTGATGAGGTAGCAAGAGAAAACGCAGATGATCAAAATTTGACACTGATTTTTAGCCGGGTTTTTTAAATAAAAACCAAGGCTATAACGTTATATCAGTTGGTGAGAGTTTGAGAGGAGAGAGACCATACTCGAAGTTTGTTCTGGGACCTCAGGAGTCCATTTTAACCATTTTTATCGATGTTAGTTTAAATTGTATACATATATAATTTGTTTTTGGCGTTTTACTGGAGTCGGTTTCAACAAAAAAAGTTCAAATTCGAGTAGTACGATACTTTTGACGAGTCCACTGGGTGATCAAAGTAGAAATAACCTTGGATCAAAATTTGGATAAGACACTTTTTTCAAAGGGGTGGGGGGAGGAGTAAAAAAAAGCAAAAACGGCTTAAATATAAACTAATTATGTACAACATACCCCAAAGTTAGCGCCCTAAATCATTCAGGAGGGAAGACCCCCTATTATTTAACCTTGAAAAATTCTGTGTCATGGCTGCAATCCCCCCCCCCCCAACTTCCACATGACCTAGGAGATTCTGCTTTAGACACGTGCCTACATAATATGTATTTGTCGCTGTAAGAGCGTTGATATGAATTTTTAAAATTTTGTTACTCATAGGCTAATGCTTACACCTTAAACGACGAGCGCCCAAGTATTTCGTGTAGATAGTCGGCCATGAATCACATAATTCGAAAAATACTACGTTACGCATATAACTGGCTACAGCTATTAGCCGCTAGAGCTAATGGTACTTACGAATAACAATTTCATTCGAAAGCGTAAATGTACGTAATTAATTACGTATTGTGATCGTATTTGCTCGGGTTTGTGCACGTGCACATGCACGTGCGATACAGTTACCGGGTGTCTAATTGATCTTAGTCCCTTGTTTAGAAAGTTTTCGTGTTATATTTTTGGTTGGCAACATTGATTACGCGTAAACACATGTTACCAACTTGCAGTTATAAACAAAAAGTATTATCAGGTAGCTAAGATCAATTATTAGCAAACACCCTGTACACGAATACGTAGCGAAGTAGGATACACGAAATTTTACCTACGCTACACCAGTAACTCGTAACCGAAACGATACGATACAATGCATTTAAACACAGTACAATATAGAATACACTACACACTTACGCAGTAAATAGTACACGACAAGCAGTTGCACACAAACACAATATTTGTATATGTTAATCGCATTCGCACACTGCACCCTGCGCTTCGATTTCATACTTGACAAAACAGGCGCTACGCTTAAAAATGTCATTAGAAACCAGAAAGCAGGTTTGGGTTCGACGCTAAGGTCGCGTCGTGTTGCTGCTACCGAAACCGTTTGAAGATGCGAGGTGAAGAGAGGCGAGACGAGACGAGACCTGACCAGACCAGACGATCAGAGCAGCAGAGCCGAGTAATGTTAAGGTAGAGTAAAGTAGAATCGAGAACTCCGACTCTCTGATGAATTTGAACGGTTGCACGATCGGGATACGGATATGCACGTGATATGAAATACGATATATAATGTGCTTGTAAATTGTATGTATGATAGTAAAGAGTAGGTATCTTCTTTCTATTAACTTCTCTCTGTACGTAAAGGTATCACTACTACCATGTACCATATATGGAGGCTACTTTGCCCCGTTGGGGTTTGATGATTAAGGGTAACTTCCACCTAAAACCGAAACTAAAACGTTGCAATTTATTTCATTTAGAAACTGTTAAAAGGCCGGAAGTGATCGAACATTTGCCGACTGTCATCTCCACTCGCACTAATCGCATTACATAATACTCAAATCGCAAATATAACGTACAAATATTTATATGCACGAAGTACCGCAATGCGTATCTCAACGCGAGTAAATTAATTACTTAATCGACGATAACAAGGTTAGCGTGATCGTGATTGTGGTCGCGACTGTGGAATTGGTATACCAAATATTATGATGGCGAAGACGAAGGCAACCCGGTTGTGTTGCTGCTTGCAGCATACGACATCATCACTGTCAGCACCGTAGGTCGTAGGTGACTATATAATTATACTGAAAAGGTACACATGCGTACTTTGTAAATGCACCCAACTTCGCAGTTCGCTGTACAGAGAGTGAGAACGACTTTTCATCTTAGACTTTGCCATGTTATGTCACAACATACATCATGTGTATGTAGCTAATAGCTATGTACACTATAATAGCCCCAGTCCGATCAATCTAGCATTTGAGCTGGCAAAATGAAAGGATATACTAAAATTTGGTACATCAACGTCTTCATACTATATGCTACACTAATAATATATTAATCTGACACCCAACACGACAAACTTCACTCCGAAACAGTGTTGCAAGAACGCAGGTACTTCCGTTCCCAAGAACGTTCTCGTTCTCATCTGTCAGTTCCAGAATGCGTTCCTGTTCTTCGTTCGTTCATTCTTCCTCTTTAATGAACGTTCTCGTTCTCGTTCCCATTCCCATTCTCACTCTCCTTTTTCATGTTCCTGTTCTCGTTCTTGCTCCCATTCCAGTTCTCGAAATTTTTTTCAATTATAAATAAAAAAAATTGTATCATTCAATCTTGACTCGCGTTCTCGTTCCCGTTCTCTCAACATAGAACGTTCTTTCATGAAAACGTTCCTCGTTCTTTTAAAAATTCGTTGGGAACGTGTTCCTGTTCTTGAATTGTTCTCAAGCTGACACGCGTTCTTTGGTGTTCTTCGTTCCCGTTCTGTTTTTCGTTCTTGCAACACTGCTCCGAAACAAATGTCATGTTCGCAAGTCTCTTTTTCTGAGCATCGTAACCACCTTCTCCTCTTTACCACCAGTTTTTTCTGTTTATGAATATTAATTACGTTAATGTTAATGCGATAATTATCTTCAATTGGGCTATATACGCCAATTTTAAGGGTTAGTTTCAAAATTCAACCCCCATCAGGACATTTCCACTTGGTGGGTGTCTGGACTACCACGATTCTGATGATGTAACCACACTATACTGAGATTATGCATTTTTAGAATACAACAGTACATTGCACAAAACAGTAAGCGTATCTGATATGAATTGAGAAACTTACCCGGAAGATGATAGATGACATTTGTTTATTTCGTTACATTTTTCTGGAACATCGAAATTCGCGGTATAGTCTTCGTTACGACAGCGTTCTTCTGACAAAAGTGGTTGCTTGTCTTTAAAATTATCGACGGTTGAGCTGATCCTGGATACGCTGCCATTTGAGCAACAATGCGGCGATATCATTGCAGTGAGAAATATTTCGAAAATATTTTCGAATTCATCTGAATTTAAAGTACTTAATAAGGGGTACCGAAATGAATATGCCGTTAATGGACGTGGGCAATCGAAAGACCGTAAGATAATTTTTACGTGCCAGTCATCCAGTGGTCAGAAGACAGGATCTTACCGTTACCACTTTAAACGATAAACCATTAACCTCACGATCATATTTGTTCAAAAATTCAAACAAATTAAAATAAATGAATATGCAACTTCCGCAGTAGCATCACGCGATTCTTAATCAATTTATATCTTAATCTTGGTTACTTTATTTTAAATTTTAAAATAAAAAAAGCGGAATATGTTTTTAAAAACGTTGTAAGAGAAGTAGACATGAAAGTACAAAAGAATGATAAGATAAAAAACTTGCATAAAATTCCATTCCGGTTCCGTATGGAATTCCGTCAGTGGTCAATGTTGTTGCTATGCGGTTGGCATGGACTCTTGAAAGTAACAGAACAAAGTGAAGCCAACATAATTCTAGGGATCTAAGCACAGGAATGGCTCTGCGCAAGCGCGAGGTTGATAGTGTAGGTACCTACCTACTATTATTTTGAGTTTTGCTTTTTTTAATTTTTCTTGTAAGTTTACCTATGTATTTTTTTTATAAGTTTGGGTGATTTATTCTAATTTAAATTTCTGATTTTTTTTACCAATACACGTACCACCACTCTAGCATCTTCATTCAAGTTGTTTGTTTTTCAAATATTATATTGAATGAAGCATAGATATTAGATACTTTTTTTCAGCGCAAATTTGTAAAGTTGCAAGTAGAAATAAATTTCAATACAGTATTTTTCGATCTCATTCAGCAAGACTTCAATAATATACAAAATTCTTGAGCGGTCCATATTATTATATTGCCTAAGATATCGAGGTTTTGAAATACTGTTAAAATGGCGCCATACCGAATGGGCTCTCCAAGCACGTTAAAATAGCTACTGAAATCGTGCATAACGATATCTTCTCCATTTTAGCCAACAAAAACAAGTGATTTGTATAAATCGCTGATCGCCATAACAACATATCAATAATGCCGTAGTTGAACAATCACTCGTAAATTTAGTTTACACCATCGACGAGTATATTTTATCAACTACCTCACCATGAAGGTAATCAACTCTTTTTCAAAAATAATTTCGTTCCTTTCTCATAATTTGTTCCCACAACGAATAGGACCGCAAAAGAGCAATACGTAAAAAACACATTCTACACCTAATGGAATCTTTCCTAATCGATAACGGGTATTTACCAATGTATATCCCCTCCAACATACAATTCAGTAATTCACTTTCATGATCCAGGTACAAAGAAACAGCTCAAAGTCTCCGTTCGGAGGCGAAACTCAAAGAATACGTCGTTTGCGATAACATCAATTTAGAAACCATCGTGATCGAATTCGAAACATATTATCATCATAGATTTCAAACATATCCTCAATTTTGTAAAAGGATCGAATCTTCTGAGATATCCTCGCCTTTGAATCGATCACCAACTAAGAAACCGCCGAAGAGGATAAATCAATCGAAAAATTGCAACAATCATGCACCAGGTGCTGAGTTGGATTTCATCATATGTAATAGTATTCCGGACAAAGGTTTTCAAAGATTACAACTGACGTGTGAAACCGACGAAGTGTTTTCTAAACAATTACATAACGAATTCGCCGATGTCATCGAGGTTGGTTGTATAATTCACCGATGATAAGATCGATCATCGAAATTTCTCTAAATAATTTTCGCCGAGTTTTCTTTTTGAGGTTATTACATCAGATGTAGATATATATCATGTGGCATGTATTTCAAGGATATCGGAATTAAGCCACCTGCGACAAATTGGTGTGAAATAATTGGACTCGATGACGTGAAGGAAATCCTCAAAGAAGCGATTATTTATCCAATAAGATATCCGCATCTGTTCACGGGAATTATCGAACCTTGGAAAGGAGTTCTACTTTATGGACCTCCCGGAACAGGTATCTCATGATGTACTCCATAAATCTAGAATTTCTTCAACTATTTTTCAACTAGTTCATTCCACTTATAATTTATACATTTTCCAATACAAATGAATCTCCTTTTTCAGGCAAGACATCACTAGCTCGAGCGATAGCTACTGAAAGTACAGCGACATTTTTTAATATATCAGTAAGCTCGATCGTCAACAAATGGCGAGGCGAAACGGAGAAAATAATTAAAGTAAACATTCTTGTAGTACTCCATCTCGTTCTTTCGCAAATAAGAAAGATACAATACTAACTTGATCGACTAATGGATTACCAAACTTGGGAATTTTCAAAGGTACTCTTCGAAACAGCTCTGAATAGCGCGCCTAGTATAATTTTCATCGACGAAATAGACGCATTGACGATGCGACGAAACACGCAAGAACACGAAGCATCGAGACGCATGAAATCCGAAATATTCACCGGACTGGATACTTTAAGTCAATCGAAAACCAACGTTTTCTTTTTAGCTACAACAAACACGCCTTGGTAAGCATCAGCACCGTTCGTTGATCTTTTCAACAATCTCGTGTTTTTAGGGACTTGGACGAAGCGTTGTTGCGACGTTTCGAGAAACATATTCTAGTTCCAGTTCCAGATTTCCAAACAAGAATATCCTTATTGCGGTTCTATCTGCCGAATGTCATCAACGTCTGTCCACGAATCGAATGTAACATAAATTACGAAATGGCTGCTCAAGTATGTTGTTTCGGTATCTCGTTTGTCTACGAATGATACTTTCAACGATGGTGTTCCAGCGATCAGAAACGTTTTCTGGATGCGATATCAAACATTTATGTAAAAATTTAACGATGAGCGCGATGCGAGACGTGTTTCTTGAATTGGAATCGAAAGATAAAGCGAAAAGCCCCAAAGTAGAAATTAAAATACGCGATGAAGATTTTGAAAAAATTATCGCTACGTTTCGACCTACAGTACCGCATTTGCTGGAAAGGTATCGTAAATGGGAATCTGAACGAAAATACGTATAAGTCAGCTGTTTGCATTCTTCAGCTTCATATTAAATTTTCACTATCAACATGTCATAAATGTTTAATTAATCTTAAACGCATTCAAATCAAAATTAATTTGCAATTTACACCTCTTAATTTACGTTTTAGATATAATCCTAAAGTTGTCTAAAAAATAAACTAAGAGCACATATCAAGCGTCACCTCGCTCAATCCCCACGATCTCGAAATTTTTCAATCTCTCGACAAAATACGAACATAAATTGAGGATTTCGATGTAACTTTTATTAAAATACTACCAAACAATTAATAATTCACAGTTAGTTAAAAATGTCGGTAAAATTATCAAAATACATACACGTACGAAATTAACCCAGTCTTGAATCTCTCATTTACGCATCTAATTCTGGAATTTCCTCAAACAGTCGTAATAACCTAAAACAACACATTCGTTAATACACACCTTGCCTCGGGTATTCAACTTGAATAAAAAATTACCAGCGTAATATCCGCATAGAAAACTTGACGAGCTAATACAAGCCAACGCATCGGGTTCGCTTTCCGGTTGTATAATTCCTTGACAATTTGGAAGTCTACATGGTTGATCAGGAGCAAAACCATTCATACCTGGTCGACGATTTGGATTGGTGGGGTGTTGATTGGGTGGCATGTTTTGAAATGCATAATTTTGGTTTGACCCCATGTCATTTTCCATTCCTCCAAAGTTATTTAGACCAGAATCGAGACCGTGTATACCAGACGGAAGATTCGAATTGGCGGGATATTGATTGGGTGGCATGTTGTTTGGGAATGAATGAGCTGTGTAAAACGTTATATTATTTACCAAGCATTCTAAATTATTATGATTGGGATGAGAGCAAGGTATACCGGATGGAAGATTCGAATTGCCGGAGTACAGATTGGATGGCATGTTGTTTTGATGTAAATGAGCATTCGACGCCGCGTTATTTTCTACTCTTCCGGAATCATTTTGACTAGGATTCCCATCGTGTACACCAGATGGTAGATTTGGATTGGCGGGATATTCATTGGATGGCACGTTATTTAGAAATATATGATCTAGACTTGCTGATACGTCATTTTCCGCTTCATTATTTTGTGTCATATGAGGAGAATTCGTATCCATAGGGTCATCACGAGGATGACCCACACTTAAATTCTTAAAAGTTTCTAAACCAAGTTGCCTCATTTCATTGAACTTCATGTTCACCGCCCTTTTGGCATTTTGCAGCTGAGCAGGATGAAATCTAATTTTCTACGACATGACATTTCTTAACGAAAATTCAATACACAAAAAATCTCGATGTAATTGCAACTCACCCGCACTAAGGCTGGCGGTCTAGCGTAGGGGTAACAATAAGCGTATCTCTCTTGTTTAGCTAGTAAAGCTGGCTCACTTTTGTACATATTTTTGAAATCAACATGGTATATAATTCCATATCCGACCATTTTAACTATTGCTTTCTTCTCACCCGGAAATATTTTTTGAATAACAGCTTCGTATATTGTATCATTCCCAAGGTATAAAGCTCTACAATTCATACCAACGCTCCAATTCTGTAATTATCAACATTACTAAGGCGGAAATTACACCAATGCATTGCTTAATTCATACCACCGCTTCCTCGGATTCTTCGCTTTCGCCAACTTCTTCATTAACTTTTTCGACTTGATCGCGGATCGAGTCTTCTCCTAAGGTAGGTCTCAATTCTGACAATTTAATGGCTTCTTCATTGTTGTAACCTACGAGCAAACCACATAATTGAAAATTCTGCTCGTGCTATGGTAAATAAGAAATATTTCACCGTAAAATTTTACAACAGCGAATTCGTCCACCATTCTTACAATATGCCCTTCGTATAGTTTGCTACTAAAACCGAACGGCGCTCTTACATTTTGACCGATTTCCCATTTCTCGTCCTGAAACACGACCACGTGAATATTCAATCTGTTGAATTTATCAAAATAAAAGATTTACTTACTTCGGACGAATTTGTATAACTTGAACTCGATAAAGGTGCAGAAAGAGGTTCCGCCATCTCGTCATCAACCACTTTATTTATCGTATTATGAATTATTTTATTAAACCGATCGATGATCATAGAATTACAACGGTTATCAAAACCCTAAAATCATCGATATACTGTATACAACACGAGAAAATATAAAGAATACAACAATAAAAACTCACTTCAGAACGACAGAACACGCCGGACTTCATATCATAAATCGACTAAAAACCCATGAAACGACTTGATCATGTACAACCGTCGACGTTGATACTAAAATGGCGACTTACTTTGTTGACATTTGTTCACGAATCAACGGGAAAATTCAATATTTCAATAGAAATCTAATTAAAAACGCGAAACAGTTTACTTGTTTAGATGTTTTGTAAAAAATGGAAATTCCCGCAATTCGACTACTAGTGCTACGCGTTATTTTTGGGAAGCTTTTGCAGTGATGCTAATACCGCGTGCAAAATTTAGCTAAAAAGAGTTAGAAACCTTGGCCAACCTGTAAAGTATAGGTACCGTTTTAAAAATTTGTTTTTTTTACACTTTTTATATTTTTTTCAATCGTTTCCTGAAAGTAAAACAAAAACGAATAATTTGACAAATCATCAATTTGCATTCCGTAGGATTTAATATTTCTTTCATTCCATCGATAAAGTGATATCGAAATAATTAAAAATTAATCATGAGCCATCAATGGTCACTAAATTCCAATTATTATTATCATAAAAGTAATAACTAATTACCAATGATAATATTAATTTTATACATAACATTCCTCTATAATTAAATTTTCGTCGGAAGGACTCACAAACAAAATAATGAACCAAAAATTATAATTTTGATTAAAATTACTCATCTGTCTTTCTTCAATACTTTTTTCCTCTTCAATTTCTTTTTGATGTCGACACCTTTCTCTTGCTTTTTTATCAACTTCTTCAACGATCTAAATCAAACGAAACATTTTCAGTTGAAGACAAATAAATTAAAACTTGTTTTGATTATTCCGTTATGTAGAAGCGCACAGTACTTACTTTAATATTTTTAGTTTCTCGTCGGTATCTAATTTCTTTAAAAATTCCACCTCCTTTTCATAACCTTTACACCACCCATTTCCCAGCATCTTAATAACGGCATTATTTTGAGTTTGCTCCGATGAAATATTCTTCTTCAATAATAATCCTTCTTCCCTCATATTCTTTATTAAAACCGAAGGATCAGTACTGGTGGTCGTTGGTAGATCGAAATCTTCGGCTGATTTATTAAACAACGGGCATTCTTTGTCTGAAACCAAACAAAATTTCGGTAAAAATTCATCTCAATTGGAAAGAAATATTATTTTACCTGTATTGAGATGCCCCCAATTATGGCATTTAATACATCGAACGTTTCTAACACGAATACCAAAAGGTTGATCACGAATTTCTGCGTTTCCTTTGCAGTAGCTGTAACAAAACACAATAGTTGTAACTTATAACTGATGTAGAAATATGTACCTTACAATAACGATATTCAAACATACTCTTCACGGGGTGCGTTGAATTTACGTTGCCATTCGAATTTCGTGTCAGGTTCGAGATCATCTTTGGTTTTTTCTTTGACTAGACCTGGTGGCGGTTCGTACATGAAATTGAGCGTTAACTTTTCTTTGCTATCCTTCCAAAGTAATGCCCTGAAATTATTTGAGGTTAGTACGAATTATGGATATTTCTTTCTCGATAAATTAATGACGTACTTGTTGTTGTATAAATCTTGTTCTTTTTCATATTGCACACGTAATTCTTCTTGCTTTTTCTTGTACGCTTCGGTTTTCTGTTCTGCCATCCATACCTTGAATTCAACGATGAATTAGTGAAGCGTGTAATTTACACAATGCTATTCAAAAACACCGAAAATAAACGTATTCGATCGAATACAGAGTACTTCATCGAATACGAGTATTGAAGTACTATTGTATCTGAACACAAGAAGTGGATACACGTTCTGCAATACATAT
The DNA here is from genome assembly GCA_003261595.1 of Maconellicoccus hirsutus. Classification (NCBI taxonomy): domain Eukaryota; kingdom Metazoa; phylum Arthropoda; class Insecta; order Hemiptera; family Pseudococcidae; genus Maconellicoccus; species Maconellicoccus hirsutus. The sequence continues at coordinate 5,130 of QBDW01026163.1, read as the reverse complement.
ACCTGAGAATTTGTATTCGGTATTCGTATTGGAATACAATATATTTGATTCTGATTGAATTGTATTTGATAATTTGATGTTACTTCACTTACCCTTTTCAGGTTGTCCCTCGATGCAGGATGGAAAAATTTCTTGCACATGTAATTATTGAAGCCTTTACCCATCTTCAAATACTTCGATAGAAGAAAGAAAAGAGAAAGCAATGCACTAAAAGTATTGAAAATTTCACTTTTCACAAAATAATAATCACAATAAATGGAGTTTGTTTATTTTGCAATTTTCATCTAGAAATGATAAAGCCGGAAATCCTTAAAAAGCGCCACTTGCAAAGTACATTTTAATAGGTATCGCGACATTATACCTACATAATTCAATTTTTAGACGCGCGCAGGACAACGTCATAGTAGAGTGATCCATATCAATCAGCGAATAGCCAAATAGCTCAAAGCTTGACTTGTTTTTGATTGAAACTTTCACCCTTTTTTTTTTAAATGGGGGCTAAATTACCATTAAGAAAGTGTCTAAGACAAGGTGAAGGACAGTGGAGGTATTTTTACTCTGTTGTTCAGGATGTAATGTGATCAAGTTGATGTTATGAAATATGAAAATAACACAAACTATATAGGCGAAGTTTCAAGTCTTTACAGTGCAGCCATGATTGCATTCAACTTTTCGAGTTCGATGACTCATGGTTAAAAGAATTTTTATAATAAATTGAAGCGACCAATCACAATCATCGCAGAAGGGTAAGAAAGAATGTAAGAATGAACCCGTGAATCATACTGATATTCTTACTCATCTTCGGTATAAAATAGTTCCAGTCTTCCAGTTCCAGTTCATCTGTTGAGTGTTGATGATTTGATGTGTGTAGTGTGTTGTGATGGCCGTTGAAATTCAACTCGGTTTTTTTTATATCTAAATTCTAAACTGTAACTGTAAGTACTTTTCTTTTCATTATAATTTTGTGCGGTTCTCTCGATTGCAGTATTAGTTGGTCATATCGCAAATTTAATTTCATGCAAGTGTAATTGTTTAAGACCCTTTATTAATCATATTTAGACCTATTGGTAAATTCGTTATGTCAGCCCGCGTTCGTACAGTTTATTGTTGATAATTTTTGCGTTTCTTTTACGCAATTATTATGTACCTACGAAATTGGATTCGATTTGTGTTGTATGTTATTAACAAATATTTAATCATTATTGTGTTTTTTAGTTGCGTGAAAAAGTTTTTGGATGTTCCATTGTTGGTAGATACCAAGCTATGATGAAGTATGAATTTCATATCTTTTCAACTGTAAGTGTAAGTACCACGTTATTTATTATATGCGGCTTTTTTGATTTTGATATTATTTGGTCAGATAATCGTGAAATTAATCTAGTTATATAAGTTTCGCGATGAATTTGGTTCGTCATATTTTTTGGCTAATTCGTTCGTCTGCCCGCATTTGTTATCTACTGTTTTTTTGTTATGTAATTTATTAAAATGCATTATGTATTGAATAAATTCAACTTGTGCTTTATAATGATATAAACAAATGATCGTTATCTAATTCTACGTGTTTTTTAGTGCTGTGGTGAAGCTTTCATACGTTCTAGATGGTGGCCATGATGAAGATTTGAGCATTTTGATGTCTAGTGCAATGCTTTTTTTGTCTTTTCAATTGTAAGTACTGTGCTTTTTATTGTATGTGCATTTTTTTGGTTGAGACATCATTTTATCATGTACTCGCGTGATTAATATACTAATATTATTTGTAATATTTATTGGCAAATTCGTTAATCAACTCGTATTCGTTGCAGTTCATTTCAGTAGAGTCTCATTTAATTAATTTATTTGTGTAGAATTAATGTTCTATACAGACGATCGTTCATCTAATTGTGGAATGTGTTTTTTAGTTACGTGGAGAAGTTTTTGCACATTCCATCAATGGTATCCATGACGAAGATTGGAGCATGCTGATATTCAGTGCAATGTATTTCACGTCTTGTGTGATTTTACGAATTAATTGACATGTTTGTTGATTTATTTTAATTTTATCGTCAATTTAAATTATTTAAATTGTGTGACGCCCGACGCGTCGCAATTATAGTTATTTCAATTTTATCGCATATTTCGTTATACGACGTCATTCGTATTCTATATTCTATATTGTATAATTTTAAAAAAAGCATTTATGTATGTTTTTAGTTTAAAACTTAAGTGATATTTTGTCAAATGTGATAAAATTACGATTTATTCGAATACCAAGAAATATATTTCTTCTTCGCGTTAATGATTAATCATCATTCGACCTAAATTCTCAAAAATATTGGTTTTCAATCAAAGTCCAGAAATGCTTCGTTCGGCTCAAACGATGCCTGAAATGAGTTCTACCCATCAAAGAACTAAAAAAATACAAATATTGTGTTTGAAAATTAATTATTAACTAAAATCAGGTGAATTTAATTTAAAGCTGGTGTAAAAAGAGCTCGCACGTTGAGTTTACAAACCCCCAAAATTCGAGATTAGAAATTACTTTTTTTTTGTCTCCGTGTTTTGTGGCGACACTGACGTCCAGTTCGACTGTTTCATTTTCAAATTCTTTCTCTTTGGCATGAATAGAATTGCTCCAGTTCGACTGTTTTATTTTCAAATTCTTTCTCTTTGGCATGAACAGAATTGCTCGTGCGGTTATGCGTCACAATATTATAACCAAATTTCATTTCATTATTAATAAAGAAGTTTTAAGTGAAGTGATTGCGTAAATCGCTTTGTTTATTGAATATTTCATCAAGAAGTTCGTTATTCTTCCAAAACAACAACTCTGGACATGTTCATAGTAAATTGTATCATACGAAGTTAACGGTAAGTTATGTATTTTTTTTTGTTCACAATTCATTTCGAAGTACATTGAATTTGTTTCAACTTGAATACATTCTTCTTTTTAATGAAGTGAGTAATTGAGTATTCCTCGGTTACAATGTGATGTATGTATATCTACGTATGTAGATAGCTAGATACTAGATAGGATACTTATTAATCAGGCCGAATCGTTCATACTTGAAAAGTAAAACTCTCTTGTTTGTTTTGTAGCATTCGGAGATTCAAGATAGATTTTATTCTTTCCATTATGTATAGTTCCGTAATCATAATAGAAGTTCCAATGAATGCATCAGAACGTCAGTGTTTCAACAAGGTATGTTTTACGAATTTACTGATGACTCGCACATCACATATGTAGGTATCGGTTTAATTTAAGTTGAATTGTTTAACATCGAAGAAAATGCCTTGTTCGAAAGTAATCGATTTATCATACATTATTTACTCACGTGAGTACAACGAATTTTATCAAATGAATGAAAAACATCATAAAGGTGCTAAACGTACAGGATATTTATTAGCATGGCAAATCAAATCAAACTGCGTACGAGTAAAATGTGTGAATAATCTTAAAGTACAGTAGTATTTTGCATCTTCATGAGTTTTTGACTGAAAATGTATTATTCGTAATGTTGTAATCGTCCAAATATCTGTGTAACGCCGCTACGAAAATACTCCCTCCACACTTTTTGCTCCAGCCTATCTCAAAGGCAAATGCTTCGTAATTTAGTGTAACCTGCAAGCATTCATAAAGATTTGTAAAAATTGTTTGCAAATTTAGAAATTAGAATTAAACCCTCACTTGGTGTCGACGATTTTCCTGGAAAATAAACGTTTCTTAGGTACTGTGAAGAAAGATGAACAAAAGTATCACTTTGAAATCTTTCTAATGTTCAAGTACTGGAGGACTAAACAAAATTACTATAATTAAGAATAGTTCTTCTAAATTTAATCTTTAAAATGCAGGTACTTATTGTTAAATTGTAGTTACGTCGAAACACTAGTGCGAAATTGTATTTTTTTGGCTCCGTGTTTTCTGGCAACACTGATGTCCAGTTAGATCGACCGTTCAATTTTCAAATCATTGCTTGCACAGAATTGCTTACGCCGTTTACGTGACATATGTAGTGGTGTAACAAGATTGCATTTTAAATCAAATTTCATTTCATTATTACAAAAATTATGAAATTTTAAGTATGGTATAGTATGGTGATCACTTGGGCAACATTGCATACTAAATGTTTCATAAAGAAGCTTATAATACTTTCGAAACAATATCTCTGGACACGAAATTTACGGTAAGCAGTAAGCATCTTTTTACTGACAATTCATTTCGAAGTTGGTTCGCTGAATTATTCTTGGCAAATATTACTTTCTAAACAATCGAAGCGTAAGTAATTACTAATAACTAAACGTGTACGATATTTCGTACCATCGCGAATTTGCGATTGTTCTTCAAGAATGTATTCGACGTTTAACCGTCTTAAGTCATTTGGTTACTTGTTCGTACTTGATGGGAATATTTGCCAATAAATTAATATTTTAGATCTTAAGCAAAACTCGTCGATTATTAAATTATAATTTCAATCTGTGAACGTACTTTGTTGTAGATATTACATATAGAAGAGAAGAAAAAGCGTTAACATAGTGTGAATACCCATCGGCGAATATTATTTCATAACCCGTGACGATTTGATGACATGATGTGCGATATCTCAACACAACCTTAAGCTGCTGATTTCAATAAACCTCTGCACTAATACGAAGGTAAATCATAATTGTTTCTATTGGAATTATGTTGTAGACAGTAAGTACCCACTAAATACATTACATACATAAATTACGACTGGTGGTTGGTGAAAATTGTATTATTACCATATTCCAATTCTCTTCGTTGAGCAATTCGCATTCCTTTTGCGAGTAATATTAAGCCTTGTAAGTGTACAGTAACCCAAACACTTCTGATTTATTGAAAAACATAACAACCGTGAATTTTGAAAAGATTTCCAGCTTAGAATGAGACCCTGTTCAGTTATTTAATTTGTGAGACAACGTATAGTACACCAACCAAGTCGATTTTTTTTGCAACAATGCTATCCTCCATCGCATATTAAAGAAAATATCAAATATATCAGCCATTTCGATAATTTATCATTTTGCTCATTTTACGCTTAATTATGTATTTCCAGTATCTAAACTTGGGGCGCGTTTCTGTCCACGATTCCTGAACTATCTCAAGATAGTTCAGGAATCGTGTACAGGAACGCG
>QBDW01026149.1:0-38449 GCA_003261595.1 Maconellicoccus hirsutus | reverse complement strand
GCATTTCAATGGGCACTAGTCGATTTATCAAATTTGTGACTTTTAACGACCCAATTTCAGGAGAGGAAACGAAATTTTGCAATTTTTTCCTATAAAAACAATAATCTGTGAACTTTCACTTGAAAGTCGCTGATAAAAATCTCTTCTAATCGAAAAACCAATACACAGTCAGATTTAGCATCTCAAAAACCCCCTTTTCGAACCCTAGCCATCCTCGATTGGATACCCTTTTTTGAGTTTTAAACGCGAAAAACGGCGATTTTTACAAAAAGTATCCTGCTTTGAGGGGTCGTAGCTCCACTTGGTGACCCAGAGGGCTAAAAATTCTTTTTTCTACGTTTGACTTCTTATTATGGTTTATTAGAAAATAATTATCAATTGAAGGATTGAATAATAACAATTATTTCCGATTAAAAAAAAAAATTTTTGTATGACCAAATAAAGTGGTGGATCCGGGGGTAGGGGGGAAGAAGTGTGACCAAAAATGTAGTATACACTATTTGCCTATCTCAATAACTAAAGGGGCTAAGCATGTTTAAATTTGAAAAAATAAATAAAAATACATAGGTTTAATTACAATATTTTAAAATGTCCCTTACAACCAAAGGTATGCAATATGTTGATTAAACTTTATTTTCAGTTGAAATAAGTGCTTATATAATTAGAAGCAAACTAATTGCAACCAGAGGCTGTAACAACTTTTTTTACGAGCAGGTAGAGACAGTCGAGTTTCAGCAAATTGATTCAGGGATGCAACATACTTTTTTTTGTACTTCTTCGTTTTCGTTATCACGATTATCGTATGGTGTGTTGATGTTGCATCCAACGAGTTTATTTGTGCAGTTTGTGGTAAAAAAATTTAATCGAAAATACAACCTCAAGTGTCACCTTTTAAAACTTCACTCAAATTCAAATAGTTGTGATGATAATGTATCGTTTCTATCATTTCCTTCAATGAAAGGTATGTCATAAGTCAAACGAGATTTAATGGGTATATATATTCCAACCATAATTAATGATCCATTTGATCATATTAAATTTTAAGTTGAATATTTTAAAAAAATATAATTGTTAATTTTTTGTTATTTTAATACACTACTCGGTTTTTTATGACTTATTAAAAATTTTTAATCTCTTTTGTAGGTGGACAATATTCAAAATTGGTGAGCATTTTTCAGTTGGACCCTTCTCACCACTCAAATTTTGAAAAATACTGTTTTAAATAATATTCGAAAACGTAGTGTATTGACGACCAATACAACACAACGAACCACACGAAAGAAAAAAAAACGCGATTGGTTAAAAAACGTAGTGTGTGGCAGCCCTGCATCAATTTGCTGAAACTCGACTAAATTTTTTTTTAATTTGAATTGACTCGCTGGATACCTATACTTCAAAGCCTATATTACAATATAAATGTGCATATAACTACGTCCACAACCCTTCTATGGAACTATTTTTATTTTCAATGGAATCTTTATCCAGTGAGTAAAAGATCCTCCGCAATGAATTCGTAATTGTGATTTAGGTTCCCAGAATTTTCTGGTTAAATATTGCAGGGCAGGTGACGTCTATGTCGCAGTGGTACTGAATTGTTCCTTTATTCCTAAGGACGTCAAATACCCGTACAATTTCTTGAGTTCTGCCATTTTGTCTACTTCTGGTTTGATTACATCCTCTGAATCGGATGATCCTATCCCAGGCTGATGATGGTATGCATTTGATAAATGAATTCCATTTAAAATCCTCTGCGCCAAAAAAGGGAATTGCAGATTTAATTTTTGTTCATAAATTTGTATAGCGACACGCCAGATAAGAATTTCCCTGTCTTTGCAATCTACGCACATTTTTGCTGCATAAAGGAAGAAAATGTACTTCTCACATCTGTTCCCCGTGCGTGGGTGTGATTTTCTTTGGAATTGTGAATTCGTTAATTCACACTTCTTGGGGAGGTGACATTTCCCAATATGCTCCGGAATAGGGGCATTCAGCTCTTCCGGTGACATATACTCCAATTCGCAAGTATTAGGATTCTTTAATTTCAATCTACAAGATCTTTTTAGTGCACTATACACTGTTGAGGGTTTGTCTTTAGCAGAGTAGAACAACTTAGTGTAGAAAACAAATAAAGCATTATCAATCGCGAAAGTATCATTAAAGATCGCCTTGTCGAAAAATCTATTTTCCAGCCGCGGAAAATAGTCTCGAAAAAAATTCATACAGCATGTTGTATTTCTATCATATAACTTGCGCAGTTTCTCGTTTTCTTGAATCACCGTCGCGTAACTTTGGCTCATCGTCGCGTAACTTTGGCTCATTGTCGCGTAACTTTGGCTCATTGTTACATAACTTTTTCTTAACATCGCGTAATTTCGGCTCCAGTTCTCGTATTTTGCCTTCCAATAATCGGTCTGGCTTGTTGATTGGTAAGCAGACGCGTTATCTCCATTTCTCGCGAAAACCACGCGCAAAATTATAAACAGGCCCAACATAAAGTAACACATCATCACGTCTGCGTAGACTAGTGAAATTTCGCGAAACGTAAATGAGTCAGTCCGAATATACACTGAAAAAATTTAGAACAAACTAAATCCATTTGGTAATTCGGCATCTGTCAATTCCGACATTCGAAGATTTATCGATAAGAAATTGTAATTTCTCATCATTAATCTTTTAATATCGGCATGCTACGAGTATAGTTATCTATGCTTGACTAATTAATTCACATTCAAGTGGTTTCCAACTTTTCACATATACAAATTGGCAATAAAATGATACATGGAGCGCGCTGCAACGAAATGTTGAAAATGGGTTACCTAAATTGTAATACATGAAAAAATTGTGGTTTTTAAATTTATACTCTAAAACGAGAGGGTTTCAGAAAACTTTTCTTCTCTAATAATTTAAAGAAAATTTAATTTCCTATTTTATGATATAAAAACAATCACATTTTCACCATTTTTATGGTTGCAAAGCTTATTATCTTCTCACTGATTTTCAGATTTTTCCGATTGTTTTGCAACTTTGCATTAAAATTACCTCGAATTTAAGTCAGGAACTCAAATTTTTTGTAAATCTGGAGTTTGTAGAATTTTTTTTTCTTTTCAACGGTTTAACGATATTTGTTAATGAATTTTTTATTAAAATATTCGCTATTATTATTTTATGATTATGTTAGTCTGTCGGCATTCATCTTGCATAGTATCATTGATACATTGTTGAAAAAATTCTAAAAATTTGAGATTTTTTTGCTTAAATTCGAAGTAATTTGAATGTAAAGTTGTGGAACATTGAAAAATTCTGAAAATCAGTGAGAAGAAAATGAGCTTTACGACCATAAAAATGGTGAAAAAGTGATTGTTTTTATATCATAAAATAGGAAATTGAATCTTCTTTAAATTATTATAGAAGAAAAATTTTCTGAAACCCTCTCGTTTTAGAGTATAAATTTAAAAACTACAATATATGCCGATATACGCCTATAAACTACACATTTCCGCATGGTTTCTGAAGAATTTCTGGAGTTCTACTCAAGCTATGAACTTCGTTAATAGGTCATTTTAAAGGAAAAAGTTTGACGAGTAACTTTTATTTGAACATTTTTCAACGTTAAAGCTTCGGTTTTGAAAAAAATCAGAATTAAAACAAAATTTGTCTGCTAGAAAGACGAATTTTTGAGTTTTTCCTCAAATATGAGTGAAATGTTGAGTGAAACATAATTTCCTATACATCGTTGGAAAGCTGAGGAAATTCTCTTTCTAATGAGCTATAGACCAACTCAATCGGTTGATTTCTCAATTTTTTGAGATTTTTTCAAAAAAGCTCAAATTTTCAACTTTAAGCTCAATTTTGAGAAACTTGTAACCTTTTTTTCGAAGTACCGGCAATTTATTCGTACTCAGGAGGTTCAAATTGCATGAAATCAACTGCCGGTTTCCGGTTGCCATTTAAGGCACGCGAAACCGTCATTTTTAGCGTTTGGTCCCTAGACTATAACCATTGACCAAAAAAGTAAAATAAGTCGAGCGCTATTAAATACAAGAGAAACATAACATACGTATTCAAATTATTTTCAAAAAATATCGAGCAAACGAGCCTTATAAACTGGAAGAAGTGCTTCAGCAGCCATTTCTAAAGGAAGTGATTACCAACTAAAAAGTTGAAGTGTTTCAAATTTAAAATAACTCGTTGATTTACGTGATTTTTCAGGCGTGATAAGGCGACCAAGGAATGAAGATATTGACCGAAATTTATCACAATTTGAATTATGAAGCGGGAAATGTACGTAAGTTTTTTATCCATCGTATTTCTTGAAAAATTTCGTTAGGTATGTTGTTTTTATTTTTAAATTTGCCTTTGAGTAGGTAGCTAATGTCTTGTACCTATTTCATTAATTTTTAGGTAATTTTAGTTGACATTTTAATTCTTTCATTTATTGCAAAAATTGTTAAATGCGATGAGTTATTTTTTTGAGGTTCTATATTTCTTCGAAAAGTCATACGGAAGGGTTTTAGTCGTTAAATTGAGGTAATTTTCTATTCCTTATGCTACTTATCTTTTCTTGTGTACTTTCGTCAGCTTTGTTGAATGGTGTATTCTTTCAATGAGATTTTAGTGGGATTTCCTCAATTATTTGTCTAAAAAATGTAAACCATCGTTTATTTTTATAAATTAGGTCTAATTGATCATTAAAAATCTGTACATCGAATTGAGAAGGAAGCTACAAATGTCTCTTAAAGGTATATTTTTTTGGTTTGTTAAAAATCTCGCTATTTTCTCTCGCATTTGTTTTTTTTATATCTTCATGTATATTTTCCACATTGTTCTTTTTTTTTAAAAAAATAAAAGATACGTCACGACGATAAGTAATACAGAAACAAAAACTAATAAACCAAACGCTATTATTTTTATAACGTCCTTGGTATCAAGCGAAAAACCCCATTTTCCAGGAGTTACATTTTTCTCATAAGCTCCCTGCAGATTGCCAGCCGGACTGTATCTACAACCGACGACATGCCATTTATAATCTCTGCTCGAACAAATCCCACATCCTAGTCTTTTCGAACTTTTCCACACCAATTGTGTAAAATGACCTAAGAAAGAAAGTTTTTCAACAAGAGAACCAAAAAAACATGCGAGTAACGATTCAAATACCCGATTCTGATCCGCCTCTGTACCCCTTCACTTCGCTGTACCAAACTTTTGCGGCGTTCATGATTCGAGGATTGAATGGATGTCCTGTACCTCCAGAAACGTACAAATTTTCTCCAGTATTTTTCCTATTTTTACTGTGTTCCAGTTCTCTTAAATCAACCAGATGACGGGAATATTCGACTGCGTCATTTATTAACTGCGAATATAAATAAGTAATCTTTTAATGTAGGAAAATGTATTTTTGGATGGTTTTCTTACTCACGTCTTGATCCAAAGTCAAAGGACGGGCTTCATGTAATTTTCTATATTTATTGTGCTCCTTGAGAAAAAATTTGTTGAATTCTTGCTGTTTGCTGTCGTAGCAGTCGTATTGACCAGTGCTGTTGCTAAATGGGTATTGGCGATTAAAATAGGCGTCGATTAGAATTTTGGAAAATAATTTTAGGCGTAATTGAGTACCCCTTGAATATTTTTCAATTCAAGATCATGCGAGAATAAAAATGACGAAAAGTTACGTAAAATACGTAGTCAGTTGTACGCGTTTAATCAAAAATGTACAACTTTGGAGGTTTTTATTCTTTTGTGATTTTCTACTCGAATTAATGGTCGAAAAAGATGAAAAAATTTTCACAATTTATTTCCTTTTGCATTTTAAGAAATACATGAAAATTTTGAAATTTTTGGTCTGGCGGGTTATCAAACACGATTTTTTAAGCAAAGCTCAGAAACGGGTACAAAACAGAAAAATTTTCCGATGAAGATCTCTATCGATGGGTAGAATTTTTTCCAAACTTATTTCTTAATGAAAGGATGCATTTTCAAAGGCATATTTGAAATCCTGAATCACTTACCAATAAACGAAAATTTCAAATGAGGATGCGAATATCAGAAGTGGAAAAATATTCTGATGCAGTTTCATTCTTAATGACTTTGGTATCCGATAAAAAAATTCACAAAATTTTTCAACTAATGCTAAATCATCGACAATGTTACTAGCGGTCTTCGAAGGGAACTGAATGAACGAATTTGCGAAGGAAAACGTTGGAAAAAAAATATTGAAAATTGGTAAATGTTTATTTTAAACTAGTGAATTGTTTTCAATTTCAAAATCGCCGACTCGTGGTTGTGAATATGTAATAGATGGCATAAGTGAAACGGATGGTGGGTTTACCTTGGAGAAATTTGTAAATGAAGTGCGTTGCTCAATGTGACGTGTGATTTTGAAGAATTCATCTCGATTAGATGGCCATTTTTTTTATATTGTGGGTTTCCATATTTTTCACTGTATTTCCGATGAAATTGCCAGATTTAGAATTTTTTACCAGTAAATAAAAAGATTAACGAGATTGAGATTCGTATTAATTCTGATAAAATTTTTCTCGCTGACGAAATGAAATTGCTCACAATTTGTATTTTTTAATTATTGCTTCAAAAGATCTTTGAGATAAGCCATTTCCAGGAATGTTATTCCAGTGAATCATAGTATAAGAGTTTTATACAATTATAAATCATCGAACATTTGGCGTTGCCGTTGTGAAAATGTGGTGTAAGAAGAAAAACGGAACTGGTTGATAAGGATTTTATGGGTTTAGTGGGGATGTCCGTTGTTCGGTTATCTCGACTACGCTACGTTTGACTGGCAATTGAATCTTGTTTTCATCAGGTTGTTAGTTCTCCGTGAATTCTTCGTAAGTGATGTGTAGATGGTTCGCGATGTCCGACGATATACGTGTTTCCTCCACAAGCGCCACAACCAAGCTTTGTAGAAGACTTCCTATCAAGTTGGGTGATATGATCTGTAAAGTTACTTGCCATTATTTCAAAAATACTAATTATCAAATGTTATAACTAAACCGAGCTCCCCGGCGACGATATTTCCCAAGTCGTGTCTTTCAATTTCATCATACCAAGCTTTGGTAGGATCTAATGGATTTCCATTGGTAAAAAATGCGTTTAAATTTTCTCCATAGGCGCCGTCCTTTGGTTCACTATGTTCAAAAAAATTGTTCGTACTCATTTCACGTGACCATCCCGATGAACTTTGCATCAACTAAGGACGTTATTAAGGTTATATTAATTTAAATAGGTATTAAAATTTTGCCTTAAATTGGAGATTAGCTGGCTTTTATGTAAATCGACTAAAACTTACGAATGCATTTGAAACTGTGAGTAGCGAATTTAAGGAAAAGTACATCGATAGTATTTTAGGTTTTCGTGATAGGAATCTTTGAAAATTAAAATTTATTAAATTTCAATACAAAACTATAAAAACTTGTTTAAAAAATCATGGAAAATTGAAAAATTTTCAGAAATTGGCAAAAATTGTAGCAAGCTGAATAACATAGGAAATTAAAAAAAAAACGCATCATTCAAAAAACCTTTGAAAACCGTACAAGTTGCAAAATTTTATATTAATGAATCAAACACAATTAAATTGTGTGCCAGAAAATTATGAAAAAATCGCGGAAAATTGATTCTTACACCTGGATCCAATTCCGAATGTGGTGTGTCTCGATGATGAGTATTCCATTTACTTCATTATCGTAGCAAATATTTTCGCTGAAATTAGAAAAATGTCGTTCGATGTGAAATTTCAAAATTACTTTTTATACTTTTTTTCACAGTATATCAAACGAATTTCAATTGTGATTTTTATTCGTTTTTAATGAATTTCTCTCTCCTTGAAAAGTTAAGTAAAAAATTAAGTAATACTCACCGGCGGACGCAAATTTTCATGAATAAAAATGCAACCTTAGATAAAGAAGCATTTTTGCTGGATTATGCTCATGAATCAACTCGAAGTTTGAAATTTCTCGTTGCAAATATTCACATGAATCGCTTACAAAAAATTGTTCAATTTCGAGAGGTATAATAGGTATAGATTAATTTGGGTGTAAACATGTTGAGAAATAGTTTTACCAACCGTGGTAATAATTCATTGTGAAAGAAATTAATTTGTAACACGGTAATTATAATTTATTCGATTGGGAACCCTTGAGACGAAGTTATGAACTGAAATCCTAATCTGATTCAAAATTGGCTACAATAATGCGCAAATGTAAAGGGAAAATCGTTCAATTTTTTATTTTATTAATGAGACAATATTTCTTGAAAGTTAATCATCCCTTGTTACTAATTGACGATATTGGACAAACAACATAATCAGAATCACAGAAGGCATTATTGCAACGATTAACACAGCCACCGTGGAAAAGGTGATAAAGGTATCAAAAGATGATGACGATTCCGGCGCGTTGTGCTGGCTTGGTGAGTGTGGCTGCCCACGCGGTGGTTCCAATGATAATGAAGGCGTACTTACTTTCTGTAATTCTGGTAACAACGTTGGTACATTTTCGCTATGTTTACCTTTGATATTTCCTTTTGGGAAATATCTACATGTGATTACGCTAGTCGGTGAATCCAGCAAATGGCAAATACCACAACCTAGTTTTTTCGTTTCTTTCCACACGACTTGAACGAAGGAATCTGCGTGTGAAAAGCAACAGTATTAAAGATGAAGTTATTGTCTCATGTATCCCATACCTGTCCCATTTTGTTGATCTTTTCCTTCTTCATATTGGATTCCTTCGTTATACCAATTTTCAACGTTTACTCTCAAGGTATCCATGTTAGGTTTGTGTGAAGTTGTTGAGGAATCCATGATCTGTCCGAAGTCTTTCATGGATCCGTTGTTGATTGTATTCGTTGTGTCTATTGGTAAACCCATTTTTTTTTTGATCGAGTATCTAGACCATTCCATGGATCCTTGCATCAACTGAAGCATTGAATATTTAGTTAACATGGTAACGCTCGATGAAATTTTATTTCTTATATTTGGAGACTTCTTGGCTGTATTTGTAGTTTGTCCATAGTAGGTAAGTGGTCAATTGATCTTAGTGATCTTAGCCACTCGAGTTTTTGAGAACTGGTGTCGTTGTTTACATGAGCTTGAGGTAATCTGTATATGTAAAATAATTACAGGGAACCTCTTCGATTGTCCGGCTCAGATTTGAAGAGGAGTTGGATGTTTGAAAAGGACGTGCTACAAAAAAAAACATCTTGGCTACGCCAGGCCATTTTTTAATATAAGTTTCGGTAATATTTTCAATTTTTGAAAATTCCTCAATGATCGGGCAGCTGAAATTTAAGTCAAAGTTTTTAAACGTACTCTTTCAAAACTTGTGCTTTCATTCAAATCTGAGCTGGCTACTTGAAGAAATCGTCTTGGAATTGATTAGGTACTTGGTATATCTCGCAGTATCAGAATTAATCCGTGTTTTCCTTCTTCATAATATCTCCTTCATTCTATTTCATCCTATAGCACGTTTTTGATTTTTTATAGATGTTGCTTTGATAACACATACCTCTGGATCTAGTTCCAAAGGCGGTGATCCGTGATTTTTTCTGAAACTATTATGCAAAGCAAGAAAATACTCGTTCACTTTTTCATTGTCAGAACACTTCACTTGGTCTTGGTTGGGTTTACGTGTTTTATCCAGAATAACGAAGGGATCGCCAGTGTGGTCACTTGAAAAAGAAATAAATTATGGAAATTCTAACGTGCACGTGGCGATTTACGCGAGGAATTAAAACACTAGCTTACCAGTGCACGTCACTTTTCACATATAATAACACAAGTAACGAATAAAACCGCAAATTGAATTTCATTTTGAATGGTCAACGTTCTCGTTGAAAATGTGCGATGAGTGATCTAGACGCTGTTTTTTATCACTTTATAGAGGAACTGTTTCCTTGTTTTTCTGTAAATGTTTATTAAAGTTTGTTTTCATTTGGAAAATTTATCCTTTGGGTTTCCTGATTTATGTTATCAAACATTGATTGCCAAGAGGTTGCGAATCGAGCTGTTCCTTGTAAACAGCGGATTTTTCAGTCGTTGGTTTTTCCATAATCGCAATCAGAAGGAGCTAAGTCAGAACGTGGGTATTAAGGCTGGGAAATCAAGATGGTGATATCGATATATGAAAAAAAACTTACACGGTTTCGCACTTCGCGCGAAGGACCGCAACATCGGATGAAATATACATTTTTGGGGAATTGATTTATATGATATTGTCAAATTAATGTGATAAGGTTTAATTGGATCGGGTTTGAAACATTATATTCAATAATATAGAAGAGTATTAC
Organism: Maconellicoccus hirsutus; assembly: GCA_003261595.1. Taxonomy (NCBI): domain Eukaryota; kingdom Metazoa; phylum Arthropoda; class Insecta; order Hemiptera; family Pseudococcidae; genus Maconellicoccus; species Maconellicoccus hirsutus. Next base: position 28,150 of record QBDW01026149.1, on the reverse strand, counting down.
AATAAATATAAGATACTTACCGAATATAGAATAAACTGGCCAATGTTAAATATTTATCATCATCCAGTAGATCTAGTTCTTCATTTTGAAATGGATAAAATAGCGTGACCATCTCACGTTTATAGTCCAAATTATCCATTGTTGGATGGTAATTCGTCCACTTGATGATTTTATCAAATTTTCTTTTGCGGTACTTAATGGAAGAAATATTCAAGTACGCAGCAGGTTCATCTCCATTATCCTCCAGCTCTTCATCATTTTCATCAGTATCATGAAAATCATCATTCAGGCCATTTATTTTACGTTTTCTTTTACAAATAACTTTATCATATTTTGAAGTAAAGTCAGCTAAACACAAATTACGGTATTCTGCTGGACGATTTTCATAATACTGTATTTTATTTTGGAGCCAAATATTAGTACTAGTAGATGCCAAACTTTCATCGTTTTATGGCAAAGAATACGCTGAGATGGATGTTGAGTTGGAATAAATTCCGTTTTGCGTGAGGCTCTAGACATTTCTAACCGTAACAAAATCCAAGCAGCTTCTTGAGAGCACATTTCGATGTTGGCTAAACATTTTTTTCCAACTTCTTTCAAACGATCATCATAATCCATATTAGGAAATTCGTTTCGGAGTGCGATTAATTCGCGATGTAGGGAACTAAAACCACGATTACTTTTATTAACATATTCTGCAACATACGCAGCACACGAATATTCATCTAATATGTACTGTATGTCCATATTAGAATCTATAATTGCACTGATTGCAGGATTAAATGAATTGACAAAACAATCATGCACGTCGCGTTTTAAAAATACTGTAGGTCGGTCAATTCCATGCCTCAATATTTCAAAATATTCGTCTTCACTCCATATATCGTTATGTTTAAGGAAATCTTCAAAAGTATGATACTGCTGTGCGTGAAGCACGCACCTAGGCGGCTTCACGGCAAGAACAAAACAAAATTAACAAAAAAACAAAAATTAAAGGAAAAGACAAAAAATATCGAATTAAATTAAAGAAATGAAAATACAATTTACTTACAGTAAAAACAAAAGTAGCAATAAGAAATCAAGATACTGATCTTAACACAAAAAAAAAAATAATGAACAAAATAAAAAGAGCAAAAATCTTAACACTAAAAAAATAAGCAAAATTATTCGAAAAAGGAGAGTCCATTCAAAAGATAGAGTAGAAGTGACAGCAACAAAAAAAAACTCTTCATCGCCTATGCCGGCGAACAGTTTCCCGCCACCCACCCTAATGATTCGCAAATCAACGAATCGATAGATTCGTAAATCAACGAACCGATAGGCCGATCACCGATTCCGCGCCCCCTCCATTTATTTAATGGGGCGCGCAACCGGTCCACGAATGTAAAGGCGGCGGAAAACTACCCGCCAGCACCATCAACGCCGTTTTTACGCACAGCAATACAAATCTTGTTAAATAAAAACGCAAAAGAAAATCCGGAAAAATTTATATATTGTCAACTGGACTAATATTTCCACCGCACAAGATAAATAAACATATAGGAAAAAGGGAAAACACAAGAGAGAGAGGGCTAGGTTACCCCAACACGAGCGATAGAAGACTAACTATAAAACTAGAACTGCTACGCGTTACATTGTGTAGGCTAGATAGCCTTTTTCTAAGGGATGATTCATCCGGTTATTCTCGAGTGTGCGTAGGTTTATCGGTTTTATGGGTTATTTCCCAACCGATTATTTACCTACTAATTTTACCTACTTGTTTTCTTTTTAGTTTTTAAACACTTGTTGTGAGCTTAAATTCGAATGAATTGAAGTGAAACGATTTTTCATTGAAAGATCTTATTCTTTTACTGGCAATAGAATTCTAGTTTCCTGCATTGGCCAAAATGGAATACCAAATCTACATTTCTTTCTATTATTTTTATAACAAGTATGTGTATGCCGATGTACTTGAATGGATGTTCGCTCTGAGAACAATTCATTGATATTTGTAGTCATTAAAGAATTTATTAAAGCGATTGTCTGTGGCATATCCTCAGATACAGCTTCATTTGGCGCGTTGTGGAGCCATAGTAACATATGTACATGAGGACTACCCCTGTGCTGGAATTCGACGCGTTTAAAATAATCAATAACATGGTGCTGTCCAAATGGACCATTTGTTTTAGTTGCTAATGCTCTCATAATAGTATCTATCAGTTTATCAAAATATAGACATACGATTACTGGATCTTCGTTTACCATTAATGTACGCAAAGCCACCGAACTATTTTCAAAATGGAAACTACTTTCTTCCTGATCAGGATAACGATACTTGTACAATAATCGCATCAATTCTGGCCAATATATTTCTGAAGCACTTGATGTTAAAAAAATGGTTGGCTTACCCAATTGACGAATCATAGCGAATAAGTCAGATTTCTTCATTTGCCAGTATTGTATACATAGAATTGGGAATGGTTCGGAAAAATGCTAGGTCTCTTTCCATGAAATCCCGAATTCGTTCATTATTTTCTAAATCATCTCTAGTCAGAGTCTGGTACTCATCCCCACCACGTTTGAAGACTCGTTGTAAACCTGCTGTGAAACGACTGCGAAGGAGCTTTGTTGCTTTATATAGAATATGGTTTTGTTTTACTGCACGTCTATCCGATCGTCTTATTTCGCTTGTCATGACTTGAAATGGACTTACAGCATAACTAAACTTACGACGAGTTCCAAAATAAACAGCTGGAAATGACAACTCTTCTGCATCTAAATCGTAACATAAAGGTATGGGAGTATTATGTTGTCCAGGAGCAATATTTAAAACCATGTCTTCGGACCAGAAAACTGTCTCTTGATATGTACTCATCAAACCTTCTCCCGTTCCATCATCTTCGAGTTTGTCCAATAATTTCCGTCTGTATTCAAATATTTTCTCGCCGTCATCCGAATACTGATCTTCGATATCTTGATACCGAATTTCAATATTATTTTCTTTGTATAGTTCAGTTTGCGATAATGCTTGTAGCCATAAAAATACGTCTCGTTTTTTTACACAACCAGAAAGATATGTACTTTTATGTAATAGATTTCGTTTTATTGATACGTTGAATGTTACATCGTCATCCAAGTTACGAGGCAATGAACGTACTATTTCATCAACATCGACAGGAACATTGATGACTTGTCCTTGAATTTTGCATGAACCAGGAGAGTATCTTAGGTGAGTTAATGTCGAATTCCGTTCAGAGTACAAAATTCAGCAAACTCCTCACTCGTGAAGATTGAGGCGTTGTCGGATATTATGCATTGAATGCTGAATAAATGATGATACGGATAGCTTTTTTCTTATATTAAAAACATGGTTTGATTAGAATACAATAAGTATTTATAACTACTAGTAACTGGATAGAAAAAGTGTAAGTACATAGATATGTAACTAATATACTGGATAGATATAACAGTTAATCGATCAGATAATCTTTCACCGCGTGCTAAACCTACTCCACCGCATCCTTCCATACCGCAATCATAAGAAACAATATCTGTTAGTTTAGTTTACACCGATCGCGTAACAAAGATCGTTGGCGTTTATATCGCTCTTTTTCTCCCTTATCTTCTTAGTTTTACCGACAAAGCAAACGACGAATTTTGAATAAAAATCATCCGCATGAGTTAAAAATATATTCGAGAAATGTCGCAGATTTCTCCAAGACAAAAGCCGATTACCTACAAAGAAATCTTCTTTGTAAAAGTAAACCGTGTAGGTTACGTTGCATACATGTAAATCCATGAATTAAACATATGAAAATATATCGCGAGCGCATTACCGCTCCCTCTGCTCTCGCATGGCACTCAATGAGTTTTGTTTTGCGAAATTATTCCCTCCTTTTGCCCCCCTCGACCCCGCGTCATTTGCCTTTTCACGAAGACATCTTCAGCGTATTTTGAATTACGGTGTTCTTGCGCTCTCTCGGTTCATTTTGTTTTTCTCCTCGTCGAAAAAATTTATTTTTAAGCGATACTACAAAGCTTTTTTAAACCGGAGTTCAATTGGAAACTTCACAAGTCGCCAATAATTTTCAAAAATTCAGGGTTTTCTGTGATGCTCTTTCGAAAAAAATTCGATTCCAACTCAAGCACGAGCTAGTCACTTGAACAGAATCTCTTGCAATCTAGCAACAATAAAATTCAAAATTGAACTTTGAATGAAAAATAAAAGAAACATCACGTGGTCGAGTTCAAATACCCGCCGATCAACGTTATATTTTTTAATAAATTCAGAAACTGGATTTTTATGAAATCAAAATTGATCATCAATTCTTTTATGTTCTCCAGTTCCATTTATAAATAAAAAATTTCTATTTATGGTGTACTGTACATAGTATATGGTTCATGGTTTGGTATACTGTGGTAGATAGCTCGATCGAACGGAAGTATTTTTTTGTGCAAAGACTCTATGAACTTAGACAGAAATTATATTAATATTTAGTAATAACAAAAAATAGAACGTGAATAAAAACGAAAATTAACAAAAGTTAATCGTTTCTTAATGAAAAATAACCGAAATCCATCCCGATTACAATTAACATTACAGATTGTACGATAAGCAAAAGTAAAACAAGTACTGCCGCGATGATTGTAAGATAACTGACACCTGATGATGGTTTGCTCACTTCTGGAGATGAATCATGCTCAGCATCAGAAATATATCTACATACGACCCATATCATTGGTGGAGCTCTTGAGTAGCAGGCTGCACAACCTAATTTTTTTGTGGTTTTTTTGACCATTCGCTCGTGAAGATCTGTTGCGATTGTGATATTAATAAAGGTGCGTTTTTATTTAAAAAAATGTAGGACTCTATATGAGTTACCTCTGTCATTTTCTTCACCTGTGCTTTTCCAATTTTTGCTATTATACCAAGCTTCAATTGCCGTTTTTAAAGTTTCGTTGTCGAATCTATTCGGCGCTTTTTCCAACATGTATATTGACTCAACGTAGTTATAACCTGGAGGTGGATTGCTGTATATGTTATTTGAATCACGCGGTGGTATGCCATGTTTTATATTTGACATTTTATTTGATCGAAGGGCCAAAGTTTGCGCCCAACTCATCGAATCTATCATCAACTAAAAGTGCAATGTTAGATGGTTGTGAAGAAAAATTCGAGTTGAACGTTACATAAAACTTACTTGGGGGTCTAATTGTAATGGTGGTGATTTATGAGATTCTCTTATGTGGTTTTGTCTAATGAGAAGATCTTCATTTACCATTACATTATCCAAACAAGGTTGTCTTCGGAGTTGCTCAAGTGGTATTTCATCATTGGCGATGCTTGAAAATACACAAACTGTATTAAAATTTGAAAACGAATGTCTTGGAAAATTTCGAAAATTGAGAATTTACCAATATTCGAGGTTTTCGGCGCATAGAAACACGATCAACGTGTGTAATTGCGCGTTAAATTTCATTCTAAAGAAATGAACGTTCTGCGAAGAAGGAAAATTAAGAACGACTGATGATCTCGATTTGTTGTAGTCTCTTTTTAAAGAATTTCCAATAATTTGTATATAAACGTTTGTGTGTTGATTGTTTTTATTCCGCGAATCGCTACCTTTGAATTTCCGGATGAATGTTATTAAACAGAAGTTGTTAGATGATGAAGTGAGCTTAATTGTAAACAAAATTTTCTGACGTATCGTTATGGAGATCATTGTTTGTTGTATAATTTACCATCCTGTAGCTATAATTCTTAGATTCGATATAATATAAGATTTAAAGTATATTTTACAACTGAGTTACATTTGAATCACTTGTAGTAGCTTCCTAGCTTCATTGATTTGTTTGATATTTTTATCTCCAGTCTCTGAATTTTTTACAATTTCAAGAGCTTTTGCAAGTTTTAGGTATTTACCTTTTTCAAACAGCTTGGTTTTGGTATCTTTATCCCTGATACCTCGAACGATCGTGTCGCGAAGTTGATCATCAAGAGTTGTACCATAATTACATGTAATTCGAGTAACTTATTAATGAGCTTATACTTACTTACTCACTAAAGTCTTATAATAATTAAAATACTTACCCAGTGGCTGCTTTCGTTTTGTTTTTTGTCGAGAGAACTTTAGACGGTAGCGGGTATTTGTAGTTTTGCGGGTTACCCCTTCTGAATCTGTTCGCATTTACATTCGCATTCATTTTAAAAAGCAAGAGAAACGCACATTAACTACGTACTTATTAGAAGTAGTAAGTAAGTAAGTAAGTAAATACTAAAATACTTAAAATACTTACTCGGTGGCAGCCTTTGTTTTATTTTGTCTATAGGGTGACCTCGTTTGTTTCTGACCTTTCTGATTCGGTCTTCAATAATTTGCATTTGCTTTTTAAAATTCTTGAATATTTTCCGAGACGCCATCTACTGAGAAGTCCCCTGTGCGCACCGTCTACCTTGATATCGGCACCCCCGATCGGCATCGGCCCCCTCGTCTCGACATGCCACCTCCCCAGAGCGTCCGAATACCCTAATTTTAGCAGCATCCGTTTGGCCAAGCGCCCCGACGCTGCTATTACCCTCGACCAAACCAAAGCTACGTCTCCACCATCGCGATCCAGTTCCCCTCCCAGGCTGCTCGACAGATATATGGTGATATCCTCCATCGTGGCAGCCCTTCCGAGCTTCCTTCTCACAGCGGCTTCTAACGTGTCTCCGGCAAGCTTTTTGACTTAGTGGTCCTTGCACGTCACGAGATGAAAGCCATGGACCACTCGTGCAATGTCAGCGAAGTCACCGACAGGGAGAAGGCCTGCGCCCCCTCGACCCCTGCTAACGTAGATGACCTCGTTGCTTGCTCTTGATGGGAGACCCAACATGGCCTTTGCCACGCGCTCGATTGTGCCATCGAGGTCCGTGAAGGACTTCTTCTCAATGTGGGACCCTCGAATCAGGAATTCTAGCTTCGGGATGGCGAAGGTGGCGATCGCATCAATGACATGTTGGGGAACTAAAGAACAAAAAGCGTTTGAAAAAATTAAGAACAAAGTATGCGAATATACTCTAAGGTGGCCTAGACCTTCCCATCACTCTCAAAATTTTGAATTTATCAAAATTAAAAAATAAAATTAAAAAAAAAATAAAAAATAGAATAAAATAAATTAAAAAATTAAAACAAATAATTAAAAATAAAAAAATTTAATTAATATTTATCCACATTCATATTATTTATATCCATTTATTTATTTATTTCTTTTGGTGGAGCGTCCAAAGGAATTAGCTGATGATTAAACACCAACACTGAGCGTTGAGGTGAAACGAACGGTGGTGAGTATTCCAGGGCAATGGTTGGTGTTGGTAGAGTGGAAGAGGTGACAGTGAGCTGGTGAAAAAGTTTATTTAAGGTCATCCAATGAAATGGTACCGAGTGACAAAGTCAAATATTCATCAAACAACGATGACATCATTTCGTCAATTTTCTTTTTACTCATTTTTCAAATCAAAGCACGAGAAAGAACTAATACCAATAGCACGAGTGTAGAAAAGAGAATGAGTATTATGATTTTATTCCAGCGATATTTTTCCCGAAGGCGAGATATGGGTTCATTTCAGCTGCTAATTAATCATTGCAAATGTTCACTTAGCGCCTTGCCCATGAGATACGCTTTGATTTTTTCGAAGTTGACAAGCTATCAAGATAACGGGGTCGTCTTGATCACTTCCTGTCCTGAACGTGTGAAAACACCCGTAGATGCTTTATTAGACGCTAGCGCCGGTGCGCTTTCAGTATTAGTCGTAAAATTATGTAATTCACCGATAACTCGATGGAGCTGATGGACAGTTTGCGGTAATGGTGATTTGAGAATTCAGTCGACGTTTCGTTGAGTTGGTGTAGGGCCGTCAGAGGTAATGGTACGACCTATGAAAGTGACTTCGCTTTGCCCAAGCTGGGATTTAGCGGGATTTACCGTGAGGCCATTTTCGGCTAAACGTGCATCGATAATGTTCGTCGGCGTTTTTTGAAAATATTAGGATGTCGTCTAAATAACATATCGTGAAACTGAGATCGCAAGTGATTGCGAAGGTGTCCAGAAATTATGCGGATTGGAAGCAGATGTGGATAGAAATATGGTTTATCGAGGAAATATGACTTTTTCTTTTTGGGTTCAAGCAACTCCTAGAATTCGTTGAATGATTTGAGCATATACTTCTTTAGGGGGAGAGAGAGGTCGGGTCTAGCTAGATCACTCATCGAATGGGTCAATAATGAAAATAATGTCATTTATTGAGACAAACAGTTAATTTTTACCCGATAAGTACAAATTACATATTTCGGATTAGTATTTTAAAAAGTCCATCAATTATGAATGCGCTAAATATTGAATCAGAAGAACAGTTACCATCAGGTTAGTTACTGAGTATAAGTGGGATGCAGATGATGGATGTCTTCCCTGTAAATTTGGTACATTTAATTCAAAATCTTGTCTATAATTACCACGTGGGTAATATCTACAGGCTAGAAAATATTTCGTATTTCCGGCATTAGAACAAATACCACAACCCAGTCGTCTTGTTGCTTTCCATATCATTTTAGTGAAACGTGCTGTAAAAGAATTGCATAAGTAGGTCATTTGATGGCAAAATTGACATCAAAGAAATACATACGCATATCGAAAGCATCTATCCCGTCATAGTAATTCTTAGATTCTTCATACCAAGTCAACACTTGCGCGTCGATAGCTTCTAAAGTTATTGGAGTTGTTTCGTTATATTCAATAACATCAACGTTTTCTCCATATCTTTCATCTACACTGTGTCTTTTTTTCTCCAAAAAAGCCATCATATCAGCCCATGTTATCGAACTTTCTATTAGCTAAAAATATGGAACAATCGTGAAAATGAAATATCAGTAAATTTTTCACTTTAGAAGCAATTCTCACCCTTTCATCTAGTGTCAAAGGAGGTACATGGTGGAAACTGCGATAATAGTTGTGTGCTTCTAGAATCTTTCTGTTGAATTCCAATGTTTGATTGAGATAGCAGACGGTTTGAGTAGACACTTTTATTGCACTGTGAAGTATAATACATTTTTGTTATGAAGACAAATAATGTTAATGAATATGCATATAATGATTCATGAATTAATTACAAGTTAACAAGTTACATACTCTTGGGCAGAAATTCCAATGCTCAAAATTAACAACGAAAAAATATTCCAGCTGTGCTCCATGGTGAGAGATTCGAGTAGCTTTATTGATGAGTTCGATCGAACAAATGAAAGTATCTCATTTGATAGAGCATCTTTTATACTCCCAGTATATCATAAAAGGTGCTTGATCTCTTGCGAAAAGTTGAAAAAAAAACATGATGTTTAAACATAATCATCTTTTATAAACTTTCAATTGTTTTCTTACTGAAATCCACGCAATGTGAAAATATCGCGGAATACGTCCTTGAAATTAATTCAGCCATCGTACTGACGCTGTGTGAAAAGAAATTTTGAAATTTGTCATAACATGCTATTTTATGAGGAGTAATAGGTCAATTTTAAAAATGATTTGATTGTCGTTTTATTTTTTGGCCTATTTTTGTCACTAATTCGTTCGAAAGCGATTACAAGTCGCTTTTTGAGAAGAAATACTCGATATATGAAAAATTGCTATAATTTTCGAACACTGGCGAAGCCAGGCACTTTGCACAGGTGTGCCATTTTTTTTTGTTATATACATGGTATATAACCCCCCCCCCCCATCAAAAAATTTTTCAGCATATTTTTTTTTCGAATTTTTCTTTTTCTAAAAATTTTATGAGTAACGTACATACAATGACAATTCACAAATAAACATAACATGAACAAGTTAACAATTTTTGCAGAGAAAAAGATTGAAAATTATAGTTACACTAGTAGTCTTCTTTTTTTTCGAGACCCCATTCTGGAAATTCAAGCTCGCGCCCAAAAATCCGAGCCCCAAACAAAAATCCATTTTGTGCTCAACCCCTGCTCGAGCTTCTTTAAAAACGCATTGATAAGCAAACACCAGAACCTTTCTCGGCTTCAACAGCGACTTTGTTTTCATTATTCACATACCTTTTTTAAAATGACATTTTTTTTTGAAAATCTGAACATTTCAAAATTCATATTTGTCACCTAAATAACTTACTTCAAAACCCGATTTTGGATTTGTAAAGAAAACAGGATTTTCCAAAATCCAGAATAAATGCAAAATCCGTACAATAAAACAAACCTACTGAACCGCACTTCAGTTTGCGTGCACCTTTGTCACATTAACAGTGCGTAAAAAATCTCTTCACAAAATGGTATGCAAAAAAAATCACGATTACGTAAAGAAAATTATCTACGAAAATATTAAACACGGAAAACAAAACGTCCGCTCTACACCATTCAATACAAGATAAGAGAAGATGATTGATAATTCCTTCAATTAGCAGTAGTTGCTCATCCTTTACTACGACCACTTCATAATGGCCAGCTACAAAATCAGGTACGTGGGCGTTTGCAACTTGCCAATTTCTTTATTAAAGTTACACCTCTGTGATTAATTCGTCTTACAGATTGAAAGCTTTCGAAGAAACACTTTCACAAGATGAAATTGATATGATGAAACTGCGTAATTTATGCTTCAACGGTATCCAAATCTCGTCTCAGCGTTATTGATAACTTCGTCGATTTTAACCGCCTTCGTTTCAGGAATACCGGAAGAAAAAGGATTTAGATCGTTATGCTGGAAGCTGCTTCTAAATTATTTACCACCTCAAAGGAATTCTTGGAGTAAAACTCTCACAATGCAAAGAACCTTGTATAATCAGTTTATAGGTAAGAAATGTATTGTGTGTGGCACCTTCAAAGCTCATCTTTTCATTGATTTACGAAATGTGGTTCAGACGAAATGATCGTTACGCCTGGCAGCGATACTAACGAAGGTACCAATTGCGATCATCCTCTTAGCAATAATCCTAGCAGTAAATGGAACACATACTTCAAAGATAACGAAGTCCTGTTACAAATCGACAAAGATGCTAGGTTCGTATCTGTGAAACCATATTTACTTAGAATATTTAATCCCTAAAAAATTCGATATATCGTTTTATAGACGCCTCAATCCCGAAATATCTTTTTTCCAACAAGCCACAGATTACCCTTGCGATACGGTAGTGAATAGTGGAGGACGAAAAAGACTTCATCGTCGTGTTCAAAGTTCCGTGTTGAATTCTGCCAACGTTGAACGTAAAGGATTAGGATTAACTAAGGTATTTGAGTCATTTTATATTATGTATTACGTATTGGGATCAATTACTAATTATTGATCTTGTTTTTGGCTTCTTTTGGAAACCAGTAGCAAGTAAGTGCGGTATTACGTGAAATGAAGTGTTATATTGTTCATATGAGATAGTCTTGTGTTCACTTATTTTGATTGTGCTATTTAGACAGCTATTATCTTAGTGTTTATTTTTCAGATAGCGTTATCTAAACGTAAATCTATAGACGATTATTCGCCGCTAGAAGAAGGATCTGAAGCTCACTGGGAAGTAGTTGAAAGAATACTATTCTTGTATGCCAAACTAAATCCCGGTCAAGGTTATGTACAAGGAATGAATGAAATAATCGGACCAATATATTACTGTTTCGCATCCGATTCGTCTGTCGAATGGAAAAGTACATGTGACTGTTGAGATAACAAACCGGCGTTGTCGTCTAATCACCCATTTATTTTTACAGAACACGCTGAAGCTGATTGTTTCTTTACCTTTACCAATCTGATGTCGGAAATTCGAGATTTTTTCATAAAAAGCTTAGACGAAGCTGAAAGCGGTATCGGAAGGTTGATGACCAAGTTGATGGATAAAGTTAGATCGATCGATCATAATATTCACATTCATTTAACCAAACTGCAACTTTATCCGCAATATTATAGTTTTAGGTACGATTACAATATTACCTTGTTAATAAATATTTATTGATGTACGAATAAAATACCTTTTCAGGTGGTTGACGTTGTTGTTATCGCAAGAATTCCCGTTACCAGACGTTTTACGCATTTGGGATTCGTTGTTCGCCGATCAACAAAGGTTCTCTTTTTTGATTTACATATGCAGCGCCATGATCGTGTAAGTTTGAAGAATTTGCGATGTTCTGTTCTTGCAGATTATTGATTACCTCTTCTGTGTTTGCGTAGATTAATCAAAAACCAGCTTTTAGATGGGGATTTTTCATCGAACGTTAAATTGCTGCAGAATTACCCATCTACTGATATCCAAATAGTACTCAATAAAGCAGTCGAGTTGTCTCAGAAGTGTTGACGCGAAAAGTTGACTGCATCAAAACATATCCGTGTTATTTTTCAATTATTTTTTTAAATTTTTACTTCTTTTATTAGCAAGCTACCATCCGCGTTTTAATTATTACGTAAATAATTTACCGCGGAATTTTATTTAATTGTTGTTAACATCGTTTAATTAATTGGGTTATGTTATTACCCAAAAACTTGCCATTGCAAATTGAAAGATCTCCGTTAACTCCTTAGTGTTCTCATTTTAGATGAACATGATGTTCGAATTGTATCGATTTTTTATCGTATTTTTTATACATTTATTTGCATTTTATAAGAATTTAATCGTGTTATGTTAAACATTTTTTAAATTGTTAGCCGTCTGTGATATACTTAATCATATTTTGTAATACGCTCATTACCTGGTAGAGTATGTCGTCCATCACATAATTTATGGTCTTACGTGTAATACGAATAACGAGCATTTATTTTATACTCAAAATAATTATCTGTCGTAGTTCAATTATAAGTTGATAACTTAATAATTACATATTATTCATCATGTTTTTATACGAATGTCTATTGTTTGTAAGATGTTTCGCAAGAAATGCGTATGTTTTCTCTGCAAAAATACGTTGTAGAACGAAAATAGTCATAGAAATGAAATCTGCGTACTTCAAAACCAGGATATGCACGTATCGCACTTCAGAATCAATTAAAAAGCGATTAATTACGTGAAAATAATAATTTAATTAAACATGACATAGATAACGTCATCTACTGGAGTTACACGTAACTACAAAGAGGGATTTGGTATTAGAAGTTAGAGACCTTCTAACATTTGCTATTCTCTTAATGAAACTACCGATTTTCGGCCAACTTGAAGCGAAAAGAAGCCGATGTTTGCTAGCGCTGCCTGGTGGATTTTTTATAAACTATTTTGGGAGCCCGGTATTAGGAGTTAGAGACCTTCTAATACTTTCTATTCTCCTAATGAAACTGTCATTTTTGTGACAATTCGAGTCAAAAACAAAATGTTGTATGGGTTGCCTATCGACACAAATTGAAGGTACAAAGGTAAAATTTCGAAAATTTCCGCTTTTTTGTTTAATTAAACGTGAAATGGCGTGCGAAGTGTCGATTATTACTAAATCAAGGTCGCTGATTTCAAATCTGAGGTTATTTCAAGGCAATATGGATTAATTCAGGAAGACACTTGTTTTTACTTCAAAATTAAGCTTATTAAATTTTAGTCGTGAATAAAATTGATATTTCAAGGACGCCAAATTCAAAAATTGCGCTTATTTTGCGCAATTATGCCAACTTACGACCAAAACTATCAATTTACATGTTCGTTAGTGCTCATTTTCATCAATATTTCGAAAACTGTTCATAATATTGTTTTGCACAAATCAATTCTGACTATAATCTTCGTTTATTCTTCGTCAGCCCAAATATCACAAACAATACATCATCTATAATATTTATTCATCTAGACAAATTACGAGATAAAAATGGGAAAACTCTTAACCATTACATCTACAACAATCCGCGAACTTAACGCTAAATGAGTAAAATACACTGAAAGAAACGCTGATTTTTCAATCAAAAAAACGTAACGGAAAAAACCACAGAAGCTTAAATTACATGTTCAATACGAATATAATCTTAATGCCATCGACAATACTTTACGCCTGCGCAGTAACCGTTTCGTTAGCATCATTTTCAACTTTAGTCTTCTCATTACCGGTACTTTCGTTTTCTTCGCTATGTCCAAATCTATCGTATCTATTACTAGCTTCTTCTTCGTCTTCGGATGATTTCTGATTTTCGGCGTTCTCGTCCCAAAAGCTATCGTTTACTTCTGCGCTATCATTCGCATCCACATTACCATTTTGGCCGGCATCTTCTGAAGTCGACGATTTATTAAGTTTACGTTTTTTCTAAACAAAAATAAAATTCGGTCACGAAATCGTCAACGTAATTGGGTGTTGTATCTCTGTTCAAAATACACCGATTCTTACCAATTTAGCAGCCTCTTCTTTAGTCCTTCTCGCTTTCTCTATCGAATACTTCTTCAAATGGAACCGACCACGGCAATGACTCAATAACAAATCTTCCTGGTTCCGATTGGGATTATACGTCATACAAAGACGACATAGTTTACAATAATACACCGGTACACGTTTTATAAATTCAGCTCCTGGAACGAAGCAAAATCAAAATTAAATTTGACATTTTATTGGCAAAACAGCAAGGGTTTGATGTACCAACCGACAACTTTAGGTAGTTTCTTCTTCTTGACCGGGGCGCTTTTGGTTGCAGCTTCGTTTTCATTCCCCGCATCGCCAGCAGCCGGAGCTTCGTCAGCTGATTCTTCGTCCGCTGAGCCTACCGAATCTAACACCATGAAATTATCTTCGTCGTTATTATCGTCGTCGTTATCGGCATCCTTCACGTCGACACCTTTCTTCTCGAGGAACGCTTTCCGCTGAAATACCATAAACAATACGTGAACTTTTACGTCAAGAAGGTGACCGAGAGCGGTAAATTCTCAAACGTGTTATTTCATCTTACTTTAATGTGATTCAACGTGCATCGATGATGCTCGTATAAAATAGGAGTAGCGAACGATAAACGGCATACTGAGCATCGCGGGTTCAAGAATTCGTTGAGATTCTGCACAAAAAAAAACCACCACGACGAGTTAATCATGCGAAATGATACTTAAACAAAGTTAAAAATCAACCACCAATCGTCCACTTACAATATGAAAATCGGACGTAAAATGTTCTTGTTTAGTCTGCTTATAATTCAGTTTGCATAATCTGCAGTAAGAAGTTTTGGCGAAATCGTTGCTTTGCTCGTCGATAATACGCTGCTGCTCACGTTGCTCTGTCCGCATATGTCTCAGTTTCTGTTTTAAATCGTACAACACCGATTCCATGGATGTTTTATGCTTGTACGATGACAAATGAAACGCGTATCTCTGTAATATTCGTCGCCAAAGGATTATAACTCAGAACTGACACCATCGAAGCACCAAATGCCGCCGGAAACGGTACAAAATCTTCGAATCGGGTACGTACCTTAAAAGTAGGACTTTCGATCTTACAATGGACGCATTTCAATGTAATATGATCCTTGTGGAAAGTACTCATCGAAGGTCTTTCCTCTTTTTTCACTTTCGGAGAATCCGACTTGGATGTCTGTAATTTGTAATTATATATTTAGCGTTAATTATTCGAGTAGAAATTCAATCACGTGCGCAGATTACGATACCTCCGACGTGGACTCCGTTTTTATTCTTTTCGCGGAGATTTTTTTCGCTTCGGTTTTACCATCGTCACCGGAAACAGCGCCGGAATCTTTTTCATTATCGTCGCTTTTGTCAATAGAGTCGTCCAACTCTTCGGTTTTCGCTTTCGCCTCATCTTCTTCTTCGTCTTCATCTAAATCGTCAATATCGTCGTCGTCTTCTTCTTCTTCTTCCGAAGTATTAATATTATTCTGCAAAAAAGAAATAATTTTTCAAACAAAAAAGTAAATAAAATTTCGCACTGTTAAAAATAACAATTTCAACATGAACATTATAAAAGAAGAATAGGGCGTCAAATAGAAATCCTCAAGAATAGCATCTATTATCGGAGGTGAATCGCGTCGTTCGAATAAATCATTCGCAAACGACTTACATAAAAATATCGATTCACCATTTCTCTGAAAAAATTCGCGAAATATTTTCTGAAAACATTATTCAATCCTACATGAATGTTAGCTTTTACAACCATCACCACCGGTCAAATGATTCAATTAAAAACTAACAAAATATTTCCTATACTTATCGATGACTCATTCACAAACGTTCATAATTCACAAACAAATCGTTCGAAAACAACTCGTTCAAAGATTATTAAAATTTCGTTCGCAAACAACTAAATCACATTTTATAAAGATCATTCGCAAATTCTAAAAGGCAAAGAGGGGAGAGAAGGGTGGAGAATTCGCGCCGGTGAAATCTATAAACAAAAATGATGAAAATTCTACCGATACTTTGATGCTTTTTCGATTATCCGATGAAAACATTGAAGACGGAGGGATTCAGCCTTTCGTACAATCTCATCTCACAACAATTCGATGATTACTTAATACAAAATCCAACCGATAATTACCTCTTCGGGTTTTTCATTCTTCACTGAAATTCTAGAACGTGTTTCGCGTGCTTTTTTGATCCTATCAAACGCATAAGAAAATCACTATTAATCGAAAACAGGTGAAAAATAGTTCCATCTTTAATAAAAATAGTTCGATTATCCAAGTTCGAAAATTATTCTCGTCTAATTCGCATCATTGTGAATGGATCTTAAAGCGAGTTAATTCTTGGAAACGTAGTCGGTCGACTCGGATTAGTAATTCTCAAGTGTACTTCGAACCTTGGCGAAAATTCGTGTTATTTGATTGATTAATTTTATTTTCAACGAAAAAATATCAGTTTAACTTGAAAATACGTCTCTTATGATTTGTATCTCATTAATATACTAGAATATTACTCGTGGAATGCGAAATATCTAAATCGTACGATAAATCATATCGCAGATTTGTTCGCATTTGGTATTTCTCGTATCTTGAATTTTTTTTTTTTGATTTTCAGCTTCAAAAACGTGATTTATCATTATTTACGGATAGAATTGAAAATATATATAAATGCGAGAAAAATAATAAAAATTCCGTTACGGTTTCTCAGCTCATAAATCAACGAAGGAATCCAAAAAGTATGCTTTTCTCATCGCTCTTAATAGATCCGATTACATTGAAAATTTTTAGTTGCCTTTGGCACTATTTTAATGTCTACTTCGTATATGCGGCAACGTCGCATCGTCTTAACATTTTTAAAATATATGTCGCACCGTAAACTCCGAATGATTTGAAAATATTAAAATATAAATCATCGATGATACTTCGCGTGTTATGTTCGAGTACCTTACGGAATAAAGATACGTTAGATAGTTTGAGCGATACCACAAAGGTCAAACGCCATTGATCCAATATGCCAATTCTAATAGGACACGTTTCGGCGTTTAACCAAATCATCGGGTTTTTGCGAATTAATTTTTACCTCATCAAACGTAATTGTTTCTTTCTCCGTAATATTTGTTGAAGGCGACTAGTCGCTTTTATTCTACTGATACGTCCGATGGCCGAACGTTTCAAAAACGACGGCACAGACGATCTACTTATACGACTGCTTATGGATCTGACGATGCCTCTGCCGCGTGTTCCTCTCGATGATCCGCTAAAGCTCGATTCGGCCGGCGGCAATGGTTTTTTAAAATCAGAAAATTCCTTCGAACGGTGCGGCTTGGTAAACGGACTAGAATCCGAACGATATGGCGAACTAGCGCTATAACTGCGATTGGAATGATCTAGGTCGTCGTACGATCTACGAGGCGATATACCCTATACCATAAAACATATAAATATCGTCATTTGTTTTGGTTACGCTTGATGGTACTTTGTGCGATTCCAGACACGGTACCGAATTACCTCTCGGTCGCTTGGCTCTCTCACTTAGTGAATCGAGCATCATCGGTGAGGCGACGCTGTTCTAAGGTAATTTTTTAAAATAATTTTAAAGCGATAATTCGCCATCTTTTTTTTTTAATTTTACCTCTTTATACGAGCTGCCGATTTCCGAACGGATACGTTTTCGATCTGGTTCACCATCCCGGCGACTGTGTTCTCTTCCGTATGATCCGGATGCGGACTATATTCAAAGTTCAATTACGCGATTGAACATAACGGTTCGGATTTTAGGCACTTACCTCTCTTAAATCTCTATGGTGATGACCTCTATCTTCACGTCTGCTGTGAGAACTTGGGTAACGATCGCCTGAAATATAATATAACTCGTCCATCTTCAAATAACTACGCATTCGTCTTTCATCGAACACGATGCGATTTTTATTCACTTTTTGTCGTCTTTATTCACGTCAGCTTGGTTCTTTGTTTCTTTCGTCGCTATCCAAATATATCGCGTATCGTTTTTTCATAACAAATAATCGTACTTACTGCTGTATCTGCTGCTGCTATCGCGAGAATCATAGCTGTCATCTCGACCTCTGTAACTAGATCCTCTGTACGATCCTCGGCTACTTGAATAAGATCCGCGACTAGATCCGTAATATGAATCCGAACCTCGTCCGCGTCCTCTGAATGTACCACGGCTCCGGAAGGAGACGCGGCCTCCTCGAGACGATCGAAAACTTCTGCTAGGGCGACTACGCAAATCAAACGAACATACATATGAGTATCACGAATATGGGAAGATGTCGAGATTAACTTACCCGTAAGTCATCATGTGGTATTAAAATATTAATAATATCGCATATGAATATAATAAAACACAGAGCAAACACGAAAAATAATGAATAACAATTTCAATTCATGAATTATAAAACAAAGTGAACAAAAATGGAGAATGAAGTATGCGATTGGCTTTTGGCAGACGACAGACGCGACAGTAATAATCGATCGTAAATACCGGTAATTTACTTTTTTGAGCATGCTTGCGTCACACATGCAATTGATTTTCAATAACTGACGAACGCGGCAGCACTGATCGACTGTAATTACAAGTAATTTACTTTCTAGCATTTGATTCTAATTATATTCACATTATTTCATTATTTTTTTCAATTAAAATGCATAAATGCGTTTCATTCGTATTGGAAACTGGTGATGGCGTTTTAAATAAAAAATTTTAAATACTTTTCATTCAGTATTTTAGAGAAAAATGAAAAATTACGTATCTTAGCCTCTAAGGATAAAAATAAATGAAATTAAAACTTGAAGGGTAGCAGATTGTTTAGTTTCTTGAGCAAATTGTAATTTTTCACTCCTGTAAGGAGTTTTTACATCCTCTCAGAAGATGGAAATTTAGATATCAAATTGCAGAACAGGGAAGTTTAACTCTGTATTCAGAGGAGCTTCAATTATTATGTTTAATAGGCAATGAAAGAAACTGAAATTTAGCTGGAGGTTTTCAAAATATCAAGAAAAATACAATTTGAGGTATTAGAGGGAACAAGTCAATAAAGATATTTTGATGAAATATAAAGAAAGAATGATTTTGCTGAAGTAGAAACCTTTTTCGCAGTTGTCACATCGAAGAAAGATTTATATCTCCTATAAGAGAAAGGCCCACAATAATATACCTTAGGGAACCTCTTCTTACAACCTGCGAAAGGAGTTTTGTATCTCTGCAGTGAAATGGCTCGTTGGATAATTTCACATGGACTCTCCAAGGCTCACTCAACCTCTGGAGCTCAAAATCATTCAGCTACCGCTGATTTGTGAATCGTACTGTAAATAAAAGAAAATTGAGCAGCTTATGCTACTATTGTATATAAAATAATTCCAAGTTCTCAACTTGTGAGTTCAACACCTAAAAATCCACTAAAAATAAAAATGTACCGAGCTCAAACTTTGATTGAACGAGATTTCAAATATGAGTCCTCAATCTAATACAGTGTAAGCTACATTAAACTTTTCGGTAAATTATGTGCTAATATCAGCTCCCAATTAAGGCAAAAAATAAATCAGGCAGAACGAAGAAATCTCCACATTCCTTTCTCATTAATCTAACAATTTACATTCACTGAAAGAAAAACCGTCACGACTAAAACCCTATGAAATAAATGAACAATTTCTCCAACTCATCCTTTCCAGTCATCCAAAAGCTTCACAATTCACGCTATCAAAAAAAACTCAAACTATCTCTCAACTTACCTCCGCTTATAGAACACCTCACCAAACCATCCTTTTCACCGTGCTACGCTGTAAAAAAATCCACCGGCCGAGGGTTCAGGCAAACGATAAAACTGCAAAAACAGCAAAATAAAAGCTTAGAATGGGCGGGATTGTTGGAACTGCTGAACAAGAGTGACAATCAAGCAAAGTTAATTCAATCACTGAGGGAAAGAAATAGTACCCTTTCAGGGGACACCCTTACATACGTAAAGCGCCGGTTCTCTTACGCCCAAATGACTTCACCGGGGACTTCGTACCGAGCTTACAGTTTACAAAGCTTTCGTCCCTCGTATCTTTGATCTCTGCAGACAGTCGCTATTCCGCGTTCGTCGCTTTCGCTTCGCAATATTTGCCAAGCGCTATCTTTACACGCAACTTCATCGTGGCTCCCTTTTTACACGCAATATAATTGTTAAAACACGCCTTCTCAATTAACACTTCCTTTATTATTTGTCCTGCCGTCTGAACTGATCTTATGTTATTTTATTATATCATTTTTACACGCTGGATTGTGTAGTAATTTTTTTGTATATTCTTTTTATTTACTAGTCGAATAATTCGATTACACTTTCCGTCACCTTACCCTTTCCAAGTCCTTTTTCAAATACGAACCGTTCAATTGAACCGTGTATATTAGTCCGAGAGGTCTCATACACCAAACAAAAGGTATATAGAATTTGTGTATTTGAATTTATACAGTGTTCACGTTATGTACATATACCGAAAAACCATTAGCTCGGCTGTGTACCTATTTCTTTCTCTTTCTCGCTCTGACATTACACGAAATAAATGTTCTGGCTTTCGCCAACATTTCAAAATTCGTAGACGCACGCGTGATATATGAATCTAAAATGACTGGTCAATATTATCAATACATAATATAGTATGGTGTACATGTGTGCTTTGGAATGTGCACCTATACAATGAGTATGTTTTTTTCTCCTTATGCCGCTCTCTTGTGTCTGTATCCAACTTCGTATTATTTTAACCGATCAATTCAATATTCGTTGTCATTTGAAAGAGCGACATAAAGAAAAAAACTTCGACAGAGAAAAATATTCAAAATACGACAAGTATCTAAGCCTTCTCGAGAACAATGATACACCACATTGCCGATGAAGTGGTTTAAAAAATATTTAAAAAGAAGCATCTCGTATTAATTCCGCATCAAAAACGATACACTATGGTTAAATCTCAGCTTAACGTATCAACATTCGGAATACACGCCGTTTTCAAGTATACTCACGCATTCTACGCGAAATTGAAAGTACACCCGACAATTGCTCGTGGAAATGTCAAAAAGCTCGGAAAAATATAAAAAAGACTACGCGTTTAACAAATTCAAAATGGCAGCGTTTATTTGAAATGTAGATGGGATATTATTAGGGGTAAAATGTTTCTGTTTGAGTTGTGATTTTGGTAGTAACTTTATAAACGAAGTCCTCTCTCTTCGTATTTACAACACAGAAACTAACATCGCTTAAAGGGGAAAATTTTGTTACAGTCCCTCTGACATACCTTGCCGAAGAAATCACTCGTTTCTCCGGCGCGTATAGTCTTTTACGCATGAATGATCTTTTGTGTAGTATTTTACTCGGCTCGCTCAATGCCAACATCAAATAACGTAGCTCGTTTGAGCTTTCGTTTCTTTGATTCAATTTGCTATTCCGTTTGTTCGGAATATAAAATCGCGTTCGTTTTCGCATTACGTATTCCGCGGGAGAAGGGGAAGAGGGGGCCAAGGGTAAAAAAATGCTAGTTATTCGATTTCCGCCAAAAGATAGAAAAAAATGCGTAATGAAGTTTCGCCACCAAGTGGAGATTGGTTGGAAATGGAAGGGAAGAAAAGCAAGCAATAACGACAATTAAGAGTATTTGAAATAATATGGTGAAGATGAAACTACAAATATGAGGATACTTTGAGAAAGAGGGGACAGGAAGGGGCACGATGTATTATCTAGATGTACGGAGCATTAGAATTTTCCATTAAAAGACATGCCCTCAAATATTCAGAATTTGTATGGAAAAGAACTAAAAGGTGCTGGAAAATCTTGGTAGAGCGACTTGAAAGATATTTAGTCATGTCTTTTGTTTCCCACGATCACCTGCATACTTCCGTTGAATTTATTAGACTAATTTAAGTACTATTTTCAGTTTCTGTAAATAAATTCAGTCAGGTTTGGTTTTTTTCCTTTCTTAATCCATC
Organism: Maconellicoccus hirsutus; assembly: GCA_003261595.1. Classification (NCBI taxonomy): domain Eukaryota; kingdom Metazoa; phylum Arthropoda; class Insecta; order Hemiptera; family Pseudococcidae; genus Maconellicoccus; species Maconellicoccus hirsutus. Next base: position 5,874 of record QBDW01026149.1, on the reverse strand, counting down.
ACCATTCGCCTTCAACTTTACGTTAGCTCTTTGAGGGTATAAACATCAGCTTCCAAATCTTCACTCGATATGATCCACTCATGAGGTCTTCTGGTGATACACATGCTTCGACATTCAGACCAGAACTGTCCTCACTGGGCGTTGTTCCACCCTTATGTTGATGTCTTTTTGCTTCTTCTTCATTTGGGCACCTACGATAGGACATTTAATCCCAATAGTAGTCGCAAGAACCTCACAGAGCGGCCAAACAGACATTGCTCTCTTTTGGAAAGAATCTGGTAGATGGTACACACAAGTTCATCTGTTTAATGAAATGGTTTTCTTAAGCTATCAAGTGCCAACCAATTACTGCCTTCAACGCTGTATCTTCCACAATCATGAAAATCACACAGGGGCCAAAGATTTCAACCCTTGATACTATCTCCTGCTTCAACGGAATCCTCAATTCAATTCCCTGGCTCAAGTTCGGTAACTTTTACGCTTCTCCCCACTCAGACAAAAATACTCACCCCTTCTTAAAATACCGTCATCTGGTATGAAAACTACCTCACCGAAATTCATGCCAATTCTAAAAAGTGATAGAGACAGTTGCCTAAGAAAGAATAAATGAGCATGGTTTGAATTTTTTCAACCCCAACTTAACAAAAAATCGGATGTATTCCGTTTCCCATCCACTTGCTGTATTATGGTAAAAGTTTTATAAGAAGATACATTTCAAGCCAGAGTTCGTCTTCCCTTCTTGAAAATTAAATAATAGAAATTTGCATCCATAAATTAATAAACCCTTGATAAGTATCCTCCTGGTTCTTGACTCTTACAAACTACTTCCAAAAAATTCCAATACCTTGAAAAGCTTCCACATGAACTTACAAAAACCCGAAACAAGAAAATTCCACCATTTCAATCCTCTCCACTCCCTATCTAAATACTCCCGAGGACAAAAGACACCAAATGACGTCGCTTGCACAACAATCCGAAAAACTAAAACTTCCATCCCCAATTAACCAAGTATCCCGGAGACCTTAACAGCAACGACAGAATGCAACTCGCAGCGATAAATTCACGTACCCCTTCAACCACCAATTAAACTACAGGCAAAATAAAACGCCTCCGCGTTCACCGCATCTTGACCGAGACGAAACGTAACACCAGTAATTGAGGGCTTATCGCAATTGAAATTTTACCAACCCCTTGCGAAAGAATTACACAATACCGAATGCAAAAGATGATTATAGGGTTAGGTAAATACAAATCGAACGCGAAAAAAAAAGGGTTGGTAAAAATAATCTTTTGAGAAAAAGTCGGACCATGAACGTGGTCGCGCTAACTCATCGAGAATTCAAAATAAATCCAATTTCATTTCTGTGTGGGATTTTCAATGAATCGGCGGGGCGTTATAAACTGCTATACAGTCTCGTGATCCTTTGTATCATTTACAGAAATTTTACGCTACCCGTGCCCGACCCCGTTTTCTAATAATGTAAATGTATGTAAGCCTATCAGAAATGCAAAAGAGATACTGGAGAGAGAAAAAAAAGATAAATTATTCGTTTTTTAGCTCATCAAAACCCGTTTTTTTTTTCTATTTAGGGAGATAAATATATAAAGAGTAAAGAAAAACGTAAATTTGCGATATGAAGTAAAAAAGATATGAAACTTGATTTAGGTTTCCTTTTTGAATCAATTTCTAAAACGTTAGGTGTTTCGAATTTCAATTATAGTTTTATCTTCATACACAAAACGTGCTTTATTCATCGGGATACATTGTGTATAAAGTATACGCTTTCATGATAGCAGAGCTGATAACATAAAGGCGATGCTCGAATTATGACGTAGGCAGAAAATGAAAAATGTTTTGAGCTGTCATCGCTAAAGTCGTCAAAAAGACGATTTGTTAGTAGTTTTGTAGGAGGTAATAAGTTGGACAATTGCTATGTTTGCTCTGCTACCATAATTTCATTTTTCAAGAAAAATAAACTTCAACTCAGACCTAATTGGTAGTTGAAAAGAACCAAAGCTGATGATTGAAATTTGAAGAAAGGGTTCAAATTTTCGAAAAAATTAAGGAGAAACGGAAACTGAAACCACAAGGTAGTTTGTTCCATAGATAACAGATGGATGGATAGATATAGGTAGATGATAAATTTTGGTGTTAACAAAATCCAACTTTTTACAAAAAACTTGAATTAATTTCATAAGACTATTTTTAACTAATAATTTTATAATTTCTCTTTAATCATTATTATGACAAACAGATTTTAATAGATTTTTCAGATAAATAAATTCATAATTATTGCCAAATAAAAGAAAAATAATAACGGGCAAGGTGTATAAGAAACAGAAACAGAAACAGAATTATTAAAAATTAAAAATATCGCTGAAAATTTATCAATAAAAATTTAAACAGAAATTAGAAATGGTTATAAATGGAATTCTCAGGGGGACTGTCAAGGCGAAAACAAGTAGTGTGAAGATGAAGAATATAAATATAAATTTGGTGAAATTGGAAGTCAAAAAAACAGAACTGAAAACTGAAACTGAACTTTTTCTTGTTTCATGCATAAAATAAAATGAAAAGTATTCTAATTACATGTTCATATTGTAAAAATGACAATCGATTGGAACATAAAATATCAAACAGCGGGAAAAAATCACTCCACCTTCATTACCACACAGTGCGATATTATCACTCAACAAAATTCCACTCACATGCCACAAAAAAACTCCACTTCCAAGTACCTCCTGCTTCGATGAGCTACCATGGTAGCAGATCCCATACTCTAACATGCCACAAAAAGAGTATCTCATGAACGCCGCAATATTGGCACCAAACAGGAATAAGTTAATTCGTCGTAGTGGCGAAAGCTTGAGAATTATCATAGTGCCGAAACTCGGGTAAGGGATAACAATTATAATAATGAACTTAGTCGAGGACGAACGAACAATTTACACGCATGTACAACCCTGAATTAATCCCATTTTAAAGCGCCCCCACGTCGCCGCGTTAACGCTCGTCTGTGTGTGTCTGCGTTGTCCATAACGCCTGGCTACACTTGGCATCCGATAACTAAATAACATGTGTAGTATAGAGTAAGGCAGTTCGGGGGTTAACCCCTCTAATTAGGTTACACTTTCAATAGAACGATCGGAATCCCCTCAAACAAAACTACATATATTTGCTGCTTTATTCTCAATGTACACAGCAGTGATCCTGTTAGCATATCTCATTTGTCCTACATATTTCCTTTCATATATTTGCCAGGTTTATGTTGTACGTGCGCATTAATATGTATTGCAGCGAGCAATTTATTATGTATACTGAGCACCTACTCTGTGTGCATGTGTCAATGCATCTCCCAAGATACATCGATGTTCTGGTATCTCTAGCTCTTCATTGTTTTATAACACCATTTTGTACAAATAACAAAAAAATAATTTCTTTTACGAACAATACCAATCGTCAAGCGTCTGCATTTCCCTTTAAGACTATCTTGATTTTCGTCAAATCAAACAAATACTCTTCATTAACAAACCCAAAGCATGAACCAGGTTACGCAAGAAATCCATGGGTGTCCCTGTTACTCTCATCATAGGTATAATCCGGTCCACACGTACGAGGCGACGGTCCGCCAAAGACGAACGAATTACGCTATAAAGACAGGCTTAACAGTGGTTAAGGGTAGGTCGCGTGCGTCAAATTAATGTCAATTCGTTGATCAAATATTATCTTTAGACATTGGTTATTTTAACGGTTCGCTGTACCGTAAAAAGAACCTCATGATATTCCCATCGTGTGTTCATTGATTCTGAAACATAAGTCGTGAGAACATTTCCGATCCATTCATCCAACATCCGTGAATTATGAACGTTTTAAAAATACGATGCCGAGTATACGGAGCTTTCCGAAGGTAATTATGCGGTTTGAGCGAAACCGTCTTGACGTTTCTGTTATTACCCAAATTATACAACCATCTTGTCTTATCTTTACGGATGAAGAGTTTTGAATTTCAACCCAATTCGTAACTAATGAGGTGAACGTCTTCGGGAGAGTTTAAAGATAAAGCAACAAGCTCTATAATTCAGCGAATTACATTTTTTTTGTACGAATTTTCCTCTTTTTTCCTTCATTTTGTAGATGTAATAAGGGTAGGGTGACTTTTTTGAATTCTTAATGAAATGTCCTGCCGGAGAAATTATAAGGTACGGGGTATCTTCTGAAGTGAAATAAACGCTGCGCCGAAAATTACGAAATGACCGTTTATAATCACATTTCTACACTCAAGATTCCAGCTTCTCTTTCGTAAAACACCACCTATCAAAGGGTGGATCCTAGAGATAACTAGGAAATGAAACTAGGAATGACCAAAGATTTAAATTCCACTCGTCATATCTAATATGGCCCCTCTCACTTTATGGTTAATTTTATAGGTTAAAATTGGGATCATTTTGTGCTCAACTATCTTCACTCGGTAGCTCTTACAAAGAAAGCTCGTTAAATTTCAAAGGATAGAAGCATCAGGTCCCGCAGGCTCAATTGAAAACGAGACCAAAAATACATATAATGAAGTTCTATAGATACACAAGCATCAGCATTAATTTTTAATCGATATACTCCTTGGAAAATAAAGAGCTGGATAAATGTCAAGGAGAGGGTGGCAAGGGGGCATTTCACTCCGGGCTCAATTTATCTGAAAAGGCCCGAAAATTTTCAAGTTATTTAATAATATAGAAAATTTCATGCTATTTCGTTCAATTTGTATTGCGCACAAATTGAGAAGGTGTCACTGAACAGAAAGCAGACGAGAGTTAGTTCCGGCCTAGTACAAACAATTTATCAGTTTGAAATTTTTTTGCAGATTTGAAAGATTTTCATAATTTTACTCTTTATTACACGTTAAAAAAAAGAAATGAACCTGAATTTAGAAAAATGCTGGTTCATTGAATAAAAAATATCTTTTTTCCTCAAAGTTTTGTAATTTTGGGTCTCGCACTATTCAACATTTCCAGCAAAAATTTTCAGACCTTTTAAAAAATTCGAAAATTGCGAGCTCGGTGCGAATGTACGTTTTGTATCCTTTCTTTCCGAGTCTGACAGAACATTTGCTCCGGGCTCACTTCACTTCTCGACAGATCTGGGCAGGATTCGGAGTTACAAGGTTTAAAAGATACAAATCGCTTTCAAAATTATTCGAATTGGAGCTAGCGTCATGGAGTAAAAATTTTGATCCAAAATTTGCTTGTACATGTAGTTTTAACAAATTCAAAAAAAACGTTAAAATTTATGCATTAATAAAGCTGGAAATTTGTTTTTGAATTTCAAGCTGCTGATTATACCTCTTCATTTTTGTTGAAATTCAAGAAAACTCATTTTCTTTCCATAACACACGTGCATTATTTTTCTTTTTCCCCTCAAGATTGAAACTCCAAAAAAATTCCGCTAGAGTTGGGATGGTCAATTGGAAGTTTTCATTTTTTTAAATTTTACGAAAAAGTAGAAAAAAATAATAAAATGCAAGTATACTGGTATATCACATTTTTTTGTTATTTTTATAAATTCGAATTCTATTTTTACTTTTTTTAAAAAAGTTTAAAAATAGAAATAAAAATAGAAAATTTTAATTTCTGGATTTTCATTTTTTTTTGTCAAATTATAAACTAATGCACTCAAAAAAAAAGAATGAAAACCCAGAAAAAACGCAATTGAAAATTTTTATTTTTCAATTTCTCAATTTTCTTTTTTTTTTCAACTTAAAAAGTAAAAAATCAAATTCATGTTTAAACGCTGAATTTATGCAATTTTTTTATTTTTTACTTTTTTATAAAATGAAATCTGAAAAAATTAAAAAAAATAATAAAGATTACTAATTACTAATT
>QBDW01026111.1:0-10902 GCA_003261595.1 Maconellicoccus hirsutus | reverse complement strand
TACTTGAAGGTTTTTTACGTAAATTTCATCAAGAAAAAAAAATCGAAATTTAGGCCAAGTGGTCCCTTTTTGTATGCGCCCTCACATATAATGACTGCTTGAATTATTAACCGAATACAAAATTAGCGCCCCTCCCCAAAAAAAAGAATCTCATGATTTTTGGTAAAATTTTCATGCCCTGTTTACAATTCCATCTGCCCTGACTGTAAAAAATCCTGGCTACGGGCCTGCGTCAGTTTCATTTGTGAATAACTTATCAAACTTCCATCGAAATTTGATTTTGAATAATAATTTTAAAAAAGGAAAGTGCGCTCTTTAATTCTATATTAAGCTCATTTCGCTCTTTTTTTTCAGAATGTAATTTGGATATAAAGTTGAGGTATTTTTTCACTTTTTTCGAAAAAAATTAAAAGTTCAGTGGTATTGAACTTTTTTGTAGCCAGATGTAGCCTAACAACTTGAGTCCCTGAAGACCCTCTAAATGTCTATTTGAAGATATTCATGTTCCCCACATAACCTGTCATAACCTGGATGAGTTAGCAAGCAAAGAACGTCAAAAACACCTCAAAACACCTAAAAAATCAAAGATTCATAATTTTTACGCAATAACTCAGAATTTGAGTGATATCTTTTACCCTCTTTGAGACACATTTTGGAAATATTATTAAATTAGGTTTCAGCGCACCAAAAAACTTACTACTTTTTCCTGGGATTTGAAACCTCTCCCCCTCCTCTGGGATTTATCTGAAAAATATGGTGAGATTCAGTTTTAGCGCACTGAAAAACGTATATTCAGGTATCACAATTAATTTTTTCTTATACTGAGGAAGGGGAGGGGGCGTATGTCCCCCTCCCCACTTTGGACTAAATCCTAAAAGTACTGCTAGATTTTGTTTTATCGCATCATAAAACACGTTGTAACGAAATAATTATAATGTTTCTTAGTTGTCTATTTCATTTTTTCGTATTTTCCGTCATTTTTTGGAATTTTGAACTTATCCTCTTCCCTCCCTTCAGTGTATATCCAAGAAATATTGACAGATTTGCTTTAAGCGCACTGCAAAACGTATATTTCGATACACCACATGATTTTTTTCTCATTCTTGGGGGGATTTGAATCTCCTCCCCCACCTTTGAGCCAATTTCAAAAAATATTGCTGGATTTGATAAACATAGATTATGCTGGAAAATATCTTTTTTAAAAGTTTATTTATTTTTTTACAATTTTTTTCTCATTTTTTGGAATTTTGAACCTTCCTTCTCCCCCATGTTGAGGTAAATCTAAAAAATATTGCCAGATTTGGGTTTAGTGCATTAGAAAACATATATTTTGACACGCTACTTCATTTTTTCACATTTTTTTGGAGTTTATTTCAAAAAATTTTTCCCCATGTCACTCCCGGCCCCGGAAAAACGCCCAAGGTTGGTTATTTTATTTGCAGTGCTGACAATATGGTGAAAAATATAATGAAATTTGAGGGAACATGAAAAAAAGATTGATATAAAAATGCTCCTTACTCATTTTGATGCAAACCTTGTGCCAAACGTTTTTCTCTCAAATCACATGACATCATTGATTGCACATGGAAAGTCGCCATGATGTCATCATAGAATTCAAAGCAAAATTATTTTTTAATCGCATTTATTTGAAAAGTTGTGATCAATCGATAATGTAATTGATCTGGGAAAAGCGGTGAGAAAACGATTGTTAATTTTTGTTCGAACGATTTTAGATCATCGAGCTATTCTTCTCGCGTAATGAATTAATTAGTGGAAAGTCTGAAAAAAAATTATATGACGAAAAGTAATGTTAGAAAATACAAGTACGCCTGTTAACGAGCATGTAGGCTGAATTTAACGAGTGATTATTCGAGATGACCAAGTTGCCTAACTACGAGCCGCTGGTGTAGCATTATTCGACAACAATATTAGTCTAAATTTTGCATGTGAATTTCGGCGTAAAAGTTTTGATATTGTCTCCGTCTTTTCTTGAAAGAGAAGACAGATTTATGAATACATTAAAAAATTTTTTTCTGATACATCAAGAATGCTTATTTATGACTAATGCCGTGAGAAAGTCTGTTTTTCTTTTACCATCAAGAAATCTTACAGAATGAACCGGTTTTTCACTTTTGTTGTACGAACTAATCAACTTCGCCTCTATTTGTTAATGAGAAATTATGAAGTCGTGTGATAATGTGGTAAATGGTTTTAAAAAAATGCACAAAAAATTAACGTGGTAATCGTATGGAATATATTTGTCGAAGTTTCACAGTAGTATGATACATATACATATACGAGATCGCATAAAATGTGCGGAAATTATCGAATCGTAACGACGAATCAATGTTTGGCTACGTTAAATTAGCAATTTTCTTAGGGATTGCCGCCACCACCTGAACCTCCTCCAGAACCACCGCCACCTGAACCACCGCCACCTGAACCACCGCCACCTGAACCTCCTCCAGAACCACCGCCACGTGGCCGCCGCCACCTTGACCGCCGCCACCTTGACCGCCGCCGCCTTGACCACCGCCGCCGCCGCAACTACCACCACAAGCGCTGCAACTCAAACCTTTTTCTTGGAGTTTCTTGCAAATGGTTCCTTTGAAATCGGTTTTCGCTTGAGTGCTAATACATGGATCGTATTTCTGCAAATAATCACGTTAGTTTTACATGCCATCGTCGACAACGATATTAAGCCGATTTTAACCGGAAAAATCATCTACCGGAGGAAACATCATTCCTGGTATTCCAGTAATTTGCCAATCCTGATTGACTTGCACCCAATACTGTTGACAATATTTATCGGCGTTTGTTGATTTTGAACACGTTTCGATGGTGTCCCATTTCAAACCACTTTTGGTGGCGCACTTCAGTCCCAAATCAATGATTACAATTTGCATAAATTTCAATTCGTAGAAAAATGTCACTTACGTTTGAGCCAGTGGATGCTTGGCTGTTAGCGTTCATCATGCAAATCGTGAATTTTCCCACGCCTTTCATATTGCCTTCGTATAATTTGGTGGCGCAGGCGTATATCTTGTCGGCGTCGCATTCCGGTTCCCCCGCCCAGCACGTGAGATGCCCGTTTACCACCTGTGCGCGTAAATCAAAGTATCAAACATAGTTATTTTTCGCGTTGTAAATTTTGAGTGATTACGTTGGAAGTGGAACAAGGCAGGAATTTCCAGTCGATCGGACATTGCGATAATTCGTCGAATACGCTGCTGGTTAATTGACTGCAGAAGAACGGACCGCTGTCTTTGTACATTGCTTCGTACGAAACGACGACAGTCAAGCTGCCTCCTGAGCCGGAACCCTGCGAGGGAGTAATGTTGTATAGCGAAGGATCGAGTCGTGGAGATGGTCGAGGCTGTACTTACTCCGCCGCCTTGATGGTGGCCGCCGCCTCCGCTACCACCGCCACCGCTTCCGCCACCACCACCGCTACCGCCACCTCCGCTGCCGCCACCACCGCTGCCACCACCACTACCACCACCACCGCTGCCGCCACCACTACCGCCGCCGCCAGAACCCTGAAATATTTCGTTGTAGTTAAGATGGTTGATTTGAATCGTTTTAATTTATCAAATAGTGACGTAGAAAATTTTATAATTTTTTTTTTATTTTATTCGGAAAATTATGAAAAGTATTTTAACGTTTTGAACAAAGAAAAATTCGCCTTAAATTAAAGTTAAAACTGGAGGAGAAATATTTTATGCGATATGCAATTTTTTTCTGTCGAAAGTACATCTCATACTTACTCCGTCGCCCTGAACAGACGAGACGATTACGAAAAACGACAAAATTAGCGAATTCGTTACTTTGATATTCATTTTCGCGAATTTACCACCGAGCGTACACTGGCTTGGAAAATGAAAAACACATTATTGAATCGGTGAGTAACGTTTTTCGCAATTTATACGCGTTCGAGGTGATTTCAGAACCAACAAATTGTCGTGGTTGAGAGATGAGATTTCGCAGTTGTGTTTACACTAAATGATCGTGCAATGGGTATTCGCATCAATTCGCAGTCGGTAATTTATGGAGGATGTTTTTGACAATTTTTTCATTTTATTTCTGGCCTTTTCTTTTTTATGGAGATGATCGAGTTGGGATCTTTGTTGTGGTTATAGATGCGATGCAAAGCGATGAGAATATTTCTACGCGATATTGCATTCATCTCTTATACCTAATACGAAGTTTGATAATTTTTGTATCGGTTTTCTGCGAACGTTTGAATGTCGCGCGACGCGTATTCACTGATTTTTCAAATTGTACAAACGTACGTTGGGATAATTTTTCGAGCCGTGAGGACGTTTTGAGGCCCCCTTCGAAATATTTGATTCAAAAACGTCGCGAAACCGGACGTATACGTTGATGGTGGCGAATGGGGTACGGCACAAAATCGCCAAATCGGTTACAAACTAGTTAAAACGAAAGAGGGCTCATAGAATCAGTAAAAAACATTATCGCAACGAACTTATGGCAGGTTATAAATACAAAGTTGCACATTAAAAGGTGTAAAAGGGGGCTGGTACCTCGAAACCGCGGTTCTGTCCTGTTTTTCACGTTTATTTTGGAGGGATTATGCTTTACAAAAGAATATTCAATTACAAAATTGAAGGACGGTTCTCAAATGAAAATAGTCAATTGCAAAACCATAATTTGTTGAAATTTATCATAAAACTGGGATGCAAAATAAGTCGTGGAAGGGGGGCTGGTACTTCAAAAGAACATGTTTAATGCAGTGCGAAAGAAAACTTCTGACAAGGGTTAGGCAAAAAAAATCCACGGGTGGAGGAGACTTTTTGAAAAAGGCAATACGCTCATTTTGAGGCTTTGGGTTTTGAAAGTAATTTTGGCATCGTGTCCGTATACTATAATTCCACACTTGAGGAAACTTTATCAAAATTTCTTTAAAGATTTAAAAAATAGTTGACTTTTGAAACAGGTTTTTTCAGATATGTATTTAATACGGTATAGACGCCCTTAATCACATAGCACAGTGATCAGCCTGGTTAGAAAATTTAACACGAAATTAGCTTTGCCACGACGCCATGCGCAGCTTTTTACCCATCATGGTTGTTGAGCGATGCGCGATTAAAAATTTGTAACGAAATTAAGAGAGAAAATTTCAAAAAAACATCTGCCCCTTCAATTCATTAGGTCGGCAAACATGCGTGCATGGACTTGGTATGAGTTGACTATATCGCCGGCGAAGGTGCGCCGACCTATACCAGGACTCCTATATGATGAAATTGATTTTGTAAGGAAGCTAAAAATAATTTTTGAGTTCATTACCGGTTACGTAGAAACAGAAAATGTTGTTAGATTCAGTTTTTGAATGAATGGTGCATCGTTTCAAACTTGAGCACGTTTTTTTTCTTATTATTACATGTTTATTTTATTTTTCAAATAAATTGATCAGTTTACGGTTTTAATTGTCCTAGTTATTTCGTTTATTTTTTGAATAAATCTACCGAATAACGGTCCTGTTTGTTTCTTTTATTTTTCGAATAAATTTACTGGGTGACGGTTTTAATTGTACTGTTCGTTTCTTTTATTTTTCGAATAAATCGATTGGTTGACGGTTTTAATTGTTTTGTTTTAGGTTTTACTAAAGAGTTCTCGCGCTCGCAAGTGATATTTTTTGCATCATTGTATTTGTGTAATATCTATGTTGCAGTATATCTCTAATGATAGTGTTGCTATCGATGGTAACGTCTCGTAGTTGTAATTCTAGTAAAGGTTTTAACATGAAAAATTTAATCGTTGGAATTTTTTTGAGTTTTTTATTGGGCAGAGTTGATTGTCTCAAAAGTGAACTTCCTGATGTAAGCGTTACGTTATGGTTTGCTACAATGTATTTTTAAAGTTATTCGTTGTATTTTTTCATTGTTGTGTATTTTTCGTCAAGGAATTTGTTACATTTGGCGGGGGTTCAGTTGAAAACAATCCTGAATACGCACCTTTTGGTCATGATATGAGTCAGGTGCAGCAGCCGCCGAGTGGAAATGCGCACAACGACCATCGTTAGTTGATTGGTGCTGCGATAAGAAACAATACGATGATCTAGATTGGTGGTTCTCGCAGTGGTATCCGAATGTCTTCCCCCCTCCAGAAACATTCATCAAGGTGATTGGTCATAAGTGAGGTTTTTTATCAATTCGTAATTTTTTTTAATATATCTTTTTATGCCGATCATTTTGACAAGTGCTTCTGGAGGGGGGAAGACCGTCCTGTTGAATGTCGCAAACCTCATCTCTCTATCTCACATACTTAAAAAAGTTATGGTCGTTCAAAAATTGAAAATTGCAGAAATTTACATAATTTTAAAAAGTTTTGGAAATTTTAATTCTTATAACTTTTGATCTAATTAAGATAGAAAGATGAGGTTTGCGGCATTGGAAAGATCAAACTTTTTCCTTCTAAAAACATTTATTAAAGTCATATGTTACGAGAAGAAATTTTTGAATAATTCAATAAAAATGATGAAAATTTCACAATTTGAAACGCGTTTTCTTCTTTAATTTGTCATTTACACCCTTGAATATTAACCTAACACAAAAATCATCCACACTGGAATAATCTAGATAAAATTATCTTTCTCCCAGAACAAACCGCATGTTTCTATCTATTTTAGTAATTGAGGTATAATTATTCAAAATCAGTTAACAAAAATGAAAAAAAAATTTTTTTGAAAGAGTATACCGCTGCCCCTGCGGCCCGGGGGTTAGGCAAACATGCATACACAGACTCAGTTTATGTTGCACAGTTTCTGGGTTGAAGGCCTTCTACCTTGGAACACCCTGTATATCAGTCGCTTATCTAATTCTTCCAGTGGTCGTATCTTTGCTGATATAATTTCTCAGATAACCAGATTTCACGTATTCCCATATTATTCGTGGTTACACTTTTTCGTGACACTATTTCCCTTACCAACGTGCCCATAGACGATGTCAATTACATGACGAAAAGTAGTGATAGAAAATACAAGTACGCCTGTTAACGAGCATGTAGGCTAAATTTAACGAGTGATTATTCGAGATGACCAAGTTGCCTAACTACGAACTGCTGGTGTTGCATTCGACAACAATATAAGTCGAGATTTTGCATGTGAATTTCGGCGTAAAAATTTTGATATTGTTTCGGTTTTTCCTTGAAAGAGAAGACAGATTTATGAATACATTGAAAAAAATTTTTCTGATATATCAAGACATTCTGCTTTGAGACGCCGAACTGTCAAGAGCTCCTGCCTTTTTAGGAAATGCTTAGCAATGGAAGTTGACGACGAAACAAAAACAAATTCTAGACTCATGATGGCCGAATTAAAAAATCTTTTCTCAAGAAAAAATACAACTAAAATTCATCAACATCAACCTCAACCAGTTTCGCTGAAGAACAGATTCTTGGCATTACCTGTTGAAGATTGCGAGGATGTGCCAGTGAAGGAGAATTCACCGTCTTTAAACGCCGAGGTGGCCAGAGAACCCAGACCTCCTCCGTTATTTATCGACAACGATGATATCAAAAGTCTTACCAACTTAATTAAAAGTGTTACCGGCGAAGAGAATTTTTTATTGAAAACCGTAAATCGAAATACAACAAAAGTAAATGTTGAAACCAGCAATCTCTACCGAAAACTTGTGAAAACTCTCCAACAAAACAACATCGCATTTCATTCTTATCAACTGCCTCAAAATAAGCCAACTCGTGTAGTTGTTCGTAACCTTCACGGATCTACTCCGACTGAAGATATTAAGAATGCACTAGGGTCGATTGGCTTCATAATCAGATCAATCTCGAACATTAAAAAACACAAAACCAATGAAAAATTACCTCTATTCTTCGTTAACCTCGAACCAAATTCAAAGAGCAAAGATATATTCAATCTAAAAATTCTCTTGCATACAAAAATCTCAATCGAAGAACCCAGGAAACATCACGTTGTACCTCAATGTATAAACTGCCAAGAATATGGACATACTAGAGGTTACTGCCACAAACCATCAAGATGTGTTAAATGTGCCGGTCAACACCATACATTTGAATGTAACCTAGCGAAAGAATCTCCTCCTAAATGCGTATTATGTGGAGAACAACATACAGCAAACTACAAAGGCTGTATAGTCTTCAAAGATATACAGACTAAATATACACAAAAAAACGCGCAAAAAATCTCTGAAACTAATCGACCTCTACAACACAAAATTCCTCCTACAAATCCTGCCACTAAACAACGAAGTGTAAACACCACAGGATCGAGACCTACTTATGCTGAAACTCTTCGAAAAGAAAAAACCAACACAACCAGTCCGAACGAATGTGATATCAACAAATTCACAACAAACCTCGAAACCATGATTATTAACCAATCAAAATTGATTGAATCTTTGATCCAACAAATTAACAATCTTATTGCAAGTGTTACTCAACTGCTTATCAAAGCGAAATGAATTTAAAAATATGCTTTTGGAACACAAATGGATTTCTAAATCACATTCATGAAATCCAACAATTCCTTTCTGATGAAAATATAGATGTGATGCTATTAGCTGAAACTCATCTTACAAATCAAAACTATATTCGAATCCCAAATTATAACCACTACGTTACCAACCATCCAGAAAACACAGCAAGAGGAGGCTCAATGATACTAATAAAAGACAACTTAAAACACCACGTTCTAAATAACATCTGCAAAAATCACTTACAAGCAACTAATATCCTTCTACATGACTCTCATGGAAACCTGACAGTATCTGCAGTATATTGCCCTCCCAGGCTGAAGATTACCAAAAACGAATTCGAAAATTACTTTAACTCCCTCGGCAACCGCTTCCTCATTGGTGGTGATTTAAATGCAAAACATACACATTGGGGCAGTCGTTGCATAACAACCCGTGGACGCAACCTGTTTCAAGCAGCTTCGTTTCCAAACATTGAATTTGCGACAACGAGTGAACCAACATACTGGCCCACTGACCCATACCGAATACCTGATATTATCGACCTTTTCATAACTAAAGGTATTCGTAATAGATATACACAACCAATTGGAAATCCACAACTCCACTCAGATCACGAAGCTATCATTCTTACCTACAACTCGCCAATTCAACAAAAAGTGATCCCAGAAAAACTATATAACTCGAATACACGTTGGGATATCTTCAGAGAATGGATTACAAAAAAACTATTACCAAACTTGAATTTACAAAACCAAAATGACATTGACAACGCCATAGAAAAAATTAACAGACTAATTTTTGAGGCTTTAGACCACAGCTCACTGAAGAAAAAACGTAATATTCGTAAAAAAACACCCCAACTTCCCTTCGAAATTAGACAACTGATATTACAAAAAAGACAACAACGACAGCTTTGGAAACATAGACGTCTTCCAAATGAAAAAACAAAATTAAATAGAATAACTCGTCAATTGAAACAAATGCTTAAAAAACACAAAAATGAACAATTTTCACAAAAACTGATGGAAATGACACCATACGCCGACACAAACTATTCCTTATGGAAAATAACGAAACATATTAAAAGACCGAAACAATCGATACCACCCTTAAGACGTGAAAATGGAGAATGGGCGCGAAGTCCAAAAGAAAAAGCTGAAATCTTTGCTGATCATCTCGAAAAACAATTCCAACCTCACCCAGCGACAGGACCTCTACCAAGCTATCCTAATACCGATCAAAATAACACATCAATTCCGAGAATCTCAATCATTGAAGTTAAACATACCATTAAACGAATCAAAAACAAGAAATCTCCTGGATATGACAAAATTGATGGAAAAATCTGTAAAGAATTTCCACCTCGTTTGATTTGGTATATCACTCAAATTTTTAATGCAATACTAACCACAGGGTTCTACCCCAACCAATGGAAATATGCCGAAGTCATCTTAATTCACAAACCAGGCAAACCAGAACATGAAACCTCATCATACAGACCTATCAGCCTACTACCAATTCTTTCAAAAATTTTTGAAAAATTAATCTTACAAAGACTATGGCCAATCCTGGAAACCAACAATATGATACCAAACCACCAATTCGGATTTCGTTCAAAACACAACACAATCCAACAAATTCATCGCCTCGTTGAAAAAATCAACAACTCACTCGAAAATAAAGAAATATGTGCAACCGCCTTCCTTGATGTAAGCCAAGCCTTCGATCGTGTATGGCATGATGGTCTACTTTTGAAACTCAAAAATCATCTTCCAGATACATTATTCAACCTTTTGACACACTATTTATCTAATAGAAAATTCAGAGTAAAATACGAAGATGAATACTCAAACTTTAAACCAATTCGAGCTGGAGTACCACAAGGAAGCGTACTGAGTCCTATACTATTCATCCTATACACCAATGATGTCCCTCTAACCGATGAAGTTATGACAGCAACATTTGCTGATGACACCGCAATTACTTCACAACATGCTGACCCAAATATCGCAATGAACAAACTACAAACAAACCTAAACGAAATAAATGAATGGTGTCAAACTTGGCGAATCAAAATCAACAGTGACAAATCAAACTTCGTTATTTTTACAAACCGAAAAATAGATATAACTCAACCACTAATCTTCAACAATGATGTAATTCCACAAACCAACGTTGCCAAATACCTTGGAATGTATCTCGATAACAGATTGACTTGGAAAGAACATATCTCGAAAAAAAGAACCCAATTGAATAAAAAATTCAAATCACTATACTGGCTACTAGGAAGAAACTCTTCACTAAATCTTCAAAATAAACTTTTGATCTACAAAAGCATGCTGAAACCAATATGGTCATATGGCATTGAACTCTGGGGTTCGGCTAGTGAATCCAATATCCAAATCATCGAAAGATTTCAAAATAA
>QBDW01026069.1:0-16026 GCA_003261595.1 Maconellicoccus hirsutus | reverse complement strand
AATGGCACTTTCGTACGAGAACAACGCCAAATCGATCATTTTATCTGAAATACCATAAAATGAGCTACCCTTTTCTCTGCAAAATCCAATGGTCGTTGGTTCATTCGGTGATCCGCAGGTGAAGAGTGTCATAAAATCCAATCCATCGTCGACGTACGAACTTTCGAATAATGGTATAACAAAACTATCGCCATAATTAGAACCACCAATATTACTTGGTGTTTGATGAATTTAAAAAATATCTTGGCCATCATTTTCATTTCTTCATCGCCCATGTAGTACGGTGAAGTTTTTTCGATTTGTTCATAAATCTGTTTGAGGGTTTTATGTTTCATACAAAGATATATGGCCGATATGGTTGTGATGGTGATATATAGTCGTAACATTGCTTCGATTCTGACCAATTTTTCAAATTCATCACCGATACAATACTCCCTGCTGCGATGAAGCTAACAATTGAAATTAGAAATGGTAAATAATACCGGTAATAGTTTCTGTACGTATCTACTGGGTATCCATTTAAGAAGCTTGCTAATCGAATAAGCTCCACTAAAAGGTGTACTTCGTCGTTGAGTAAAGCTCGTATCTTCGTAGTGATTGAAGCCATTTTCAGCAAGTTGTCACATCGCATCGAGTTCTTACTTAAACTAAGGATATTGCGTAATGTTTCGTCGAAAGCATTTTTTATAAATTGGAGCTGCCTATTCTACCTTGGTAATTATCTTACAAAAATTCCACTCGTAGGCAATAATTTCGCTTTTTTGAAGTAAATATATGGTATGAAGAGGTGGGAAATGAAAAATGTTTTTACACAAGTAATTCTATGGTTTTATTCGATGAAATGGATAATTTAAAAGTCTTGGTAGAATGACACTCACCACAAAACAAACATTGCAAATACATAATTATAGAAACGCAAAAGAAGTATATACATATATATGTCAAACTGCTCGAAAAGTCCAGGGGAACTTTCTAATCTAGTTTGAGGGCAAAAAAAGATATGAAGAGCTCATTACTCACAGAAGTACAGAGCAGATGGCTCTTCTGCCTCAACACATTTTTTGGATTTATCCGTCAAGGTTTTGATATCATTCAAACCAAAACTGGGGGGCCCCAGTTGTAACGTCACTGATTCAAACTAAATACATAAACAATAATCTGAAAATCCAGGAGCCCTTTCAGGAACGCTGTGCCAAGGACCAAGAGCTCCCTTGCTTCTCTTCTTGATGACTCTTCACTTCGGTTTTGGGTGATGATTTTGTGGGTGTTCCTTGAGTGGAAATTTCAAGTACCTAGTTTATATTGAACTTTCATTTATAATTTATACCTTAAATTAACAAAACTAGCAGTGGAATATAAACGTTTCATGTTATCGGCGAAAAAAATCAAGTTCACTTCGTATAAGCCGTAAATGACACATTGTATGTTTTTCTGATTCATTCCTAGTAACATGAGATAGTCTTTTTGAAATTTCAAATTCTGATCATACCAAGGTATTTCTAATAACATATCCAAGAAACGCTCATTCTGAAACAATACGGATTAAGCTGGAAATCATTTTCTTCCAAGACGGTACCACGGGTACGGTAGGTTGCATAACCAATCTTTGCACGAAAAAGCACTAAAATCCCTTTAACTATCGGGGAAGATTAAAATTGTGGAATACCGTTCCGCAGGACGGACAGGTGTATGTTTTAGGATATCATATCAAAAAATTGTACCATATGATCGACAACCGAAGTGGTGGGATCTTTAGAACCTCAAAATAAGGTCCTGTAACTTCGATTTTTTATAAAATTAAGCAATTTTTCGGATACGATGTTCCTGAACATACAAGTTCGACTTTCCCAGGCAGCTATACGGAGTTTAGTGCTTTTTCCTGCAAAAATTGATTACGCAGCTCACTACACCAGTAGTCCCGTATTTGAGATTTATTTCATACCGTGTGTCCAATGATGTAAGTTTTCTCGCAAATAATGTAGTGATTGACTAAGGTGACGATGAATGCGAAAAATACTCTGAAATTTTGGTAAAGCATATTATATTCC
This sequence comes from Maconellicoccus hirsutus, assembly GCA_003261595.1. Classification (NCBI taxonomy): domain Eukaryota; kingdom Metazoa; phylum Arthropoda; class Insecta; order Hemiptera; family Pseudococcidae; genus Maconellicoccus; species Maconellicoccus hirsutus. Next base: position 13,978 of record QBDW01026069.1, on the reverse strand, counting down.
TGATTAAGAAAAAAAAGATGTGATGAAAAGAATTAATGTTTATAAAAATATATGTAAATAATCCAAAGTCATTTTACCCCTGTGGCGAACAACAAAAGGCCACATAAATTCATTATGAACACATAACCCACCAAAATCGTTATTGGAAGATTCAACAGTGACGTTATGATTTTAATGTTCCTAAGTAGAATGAAAATTAAAATGATTATCAAAGTACAAAATAATATAGATATAAATTATTCTCGATAGTGGGGGGGGGGAGGATGGGTTGGTGAAAGCTTTAAGGTAGGATTAATGGTGCATTGTTTGTCCTTGAAAATGCTAAAAAAAATGTTGCTTTGTGCTCGTCCCCTTCTCGGATGATTTTAAATTCAAATTTCGTGAGACCGGTGGCATTTACTCCCCAGTTTTAGGGTAGCGATATAGTATATCAGGTTGATTTTGCTTGAGAGTGCATTGGAAATTCTCATTGGTGCACATACCCTACTGGAGTTTTATTATGATCGATTTTGCTAGTCCTGGGAGCACATATCCTACAATCTAACTTCTGTTTTTCCCTAACCCTGACTTATTTTGTACTTGGTATGGTTATACTATTACTTAAGAAGGTCTCGATGACGTTTGACGATGGTGAAAAATTCGCGATGCGCTTTGTCCCATTTCTCCGTGGAATTGATTCTATCAACGAATTGAAATATGTGATTTTCACATATCTTCAATTTGGCTTCGATGCTGATGAATAAGCAGATGAAAACAAGCCAAGCGAGGTAATGAATGGCACTTTCATACAAGAATAACGCATAATCTATCATTTTATCTGAAATACCATAAAATGAGCTACCCTTTTTTCTACAATATCCAATGGTCGTTGGTTCATTCGGTGATCCGCAGGTGAAGAGTGATATAAAATCCAGTCCATCGTCGACGTACGAACTCTCGAATAATGGTATAACAAATATTCCCGCCATAATTAGAACCACCAATATTACTTGGTGTTTGATGAATTTAAAAAATATCTTGGCCATCATTTTCATTTCTTCATCGCCCATGTAGTACGGTGAAGTTTTTTCGATTTGTTCATAAATCTGTTTGAGGGTTTTATGTTTCATACAAAGATATATGGCCGATATGGTTGTGATGGTGAAATATAGTCGTAACATTGCTTCGATTTTGGCCAATTTTGGCAAGTTCATCGCCGATACAATACTCCCTGCTGCGATGAAACCAAGAGTTGAAATTAGAAATGGTAAATAATACGGGTAATACTTTCTGTACTTCTCGACTGGATATCCATTTAGGAAGCTTCCTAATCGAATAAGCTCCACTAAAAGTTGTACTTCGTCGTTGAGTAAAGCTTGTATCTTCGTAGTGATTGAGGCCATTTTCAGGAAGTTGTCACATTGTATCGGGTTCTTACTTGAACTAAAGATATTGCGTAACGTTTCGTGGAAAGCATTTTTTATGAATTGGAGCTGTCTATTCTACCTGGGTAATTATCGTACAAAAATTCCACTCGTAGTCAATAATTTCGCTTTTTTGAAGTAAGTATATGGTATGAAGAGGTGGGAAATGATACATGTTTTTACATAAGTAATTCTGTGGTTTTATTCGGTGAAAAGGATAATTTAAAAGTCTTGGTAGAATGACACTCACCACAAAACAAACATTGCAAATACATAATTGTAGAAACGCAAAAGAAGTATATATATGTCAAACTGCTTGTAAAGTCCAAAGGACCTTTCTAATTTGGTTCGAGGGCAAAAAAGGGTATGAAGAGCTTATTACTCACAGAAGTACAGAGCGGATGGCCCTTCTGCTTCTACACTTTTTTTGGATTTATCCATCAAGCTTTTTATATCATTCAAATTAAGTACATAGCCCTTTCAAGGAAGCTGGGCGAAGGAGAAAGAGCTCCTTTGCTTCTCTTCTTGTCGTCTCTTCACTTCAGTTTTGGGTAATGATTTTATGAGTGTTCGCTGAGTGGAAATTTCAAGTACCCAGTTTATATTAAACTTTTATTCACAATTTATACTTCAAATTAATAAAACTAGCTGCAGAATATAAACGTTTCATGTTGTCAGCAAAAAAGGACAGATTTACTTCATATAAATCATAAATAAGGAATGGTATGTTTTTCTGATTCATTCCTAATAACGTAAGATAGTCTTTTTGAAATTTCAAATTCTGATCATACCAGGGAACCTCTAATAACATATCCAAAAAACGTTCATTCTGAAAGAACACAGGAATAACTAAGTGAAAAGCTTGTTTTAAGGAGATTTACTTTGTACCGCGTGTCTAATGATGTAGGTTTTCTCGCAAATAATATAATGACTGATCAAGGTGGCGATGAAGATGAAAAATAATCTGGAAATTTGATAAATCGTATTGTACTCCTGTTGAAAAAAAAGACAGATGAAGAGATTTCATTTTTATTCAAATAAATTTAATAAATCCTAACTCATTTTACCCCAGTGGCGTACATCACAAGACCTAATATATTCATTATGAAGACATGAACCACCACCATTGTTGTTGGGAGACTCAACATCGATATTATGATTTTAATTTCCCTAAATAATAAGTGTTTATTTGATGTAACTTTGAAAAAATGACAATTGTGATTAGATAATTCATATTGTCATAGATCAACTTGCGCCCATTCAGCCCACTGGAGACCAGATGGTCAGAACAACCATAGACACTAGACCTAAGATAAGACATCCAACTGCAGACAAAGTGGAAAACATCCAACTGCAGACAAAGTGGAAAAGAAGTGGTAGCTCTGGAGTGGCCAATTACTACCATTTTGTGATCTCAGCAGCGCTGCAGTCGCGTTTTCAAACGTTGCATTATGCAGGGGTCGCGTTAACATGCGGGGGTTTTAGAAAATCGTTTAATTCAAAATGTTTCATGTAGATGGCGCTTGTCTTATTGCGGATTTCTGATTCTTCCGCATTATCAGTTCGAAAAATCCGATTGTAGCGCACTCAAGAGCGTCAGCGTGAGTTAATGTCCCTACTCGTGAAATTTCATTGATATGGCGGGTAGTTGAATGTCTCATCATAGGTTCGGTAGTGTCTATAAGAACACATCAGACTAGACCTTAAAGTCCACCAGTTTTTTTCGACTGAGCAAAATTCGGAAATGCTCGGAAATCTTCGGATATCACTTCGTTCAACTTTATTTTTATGTTTTTCATAGTTGTGTTATTACTGTTATCATTATTTCGTATTAATAAAATCTGGAATATCAAAATTAATGTTGTAATAATTTGTATTATAATAAAACAAAAATGTATAAGAATATGGAAACAAAATTGATTAACGTTATACATAATTAAAAAACAATGACTGAAAAACACGGCACCAAGTCAGTAATCGGTAATTGATAATAAACCATAACTTAAGAAATAAAAATCATGTATTATGTATATTCGATTAACTGATCGCTTTAAGAAAACAATAATCTCTTTTTCAGTATTGGTCATTCTAGTTGTTCTGAAAGTTTATCAAGCAAACACTGTAGGTACCTAACATTATTCATCAAAAATAATTCTAAATCAACCCAAAATTTCTATTATGACTCAGTCGAAAAAAACTAGTGGACTTTAAGGTCTAGTCACATCAGGTCATAAAAATTATAAAATAATTGCACGTGTTCACGATAGATGGAGTTGATATGATGAAGGGAGAAACGGGGTGTAGTGGTGTCACTTATGAGCAAGTGCCATCGCTAAGTTCTGGCTCATTTTGATATTATCGATTTTTTACTGGCAAAGTGAGATATTAAGTTGATCTATGATAGTTGTGATATTACTTGAGGAGATCTTGTTGGCGTTTAATGATGATAAAAAATTCACGAGCATCACCGTCCCACTCCTCCTTCGACCTGATTCTATCGGCGAATTGAATAACGTGATTGTTACATATCTTCAGCTTGGCTTCGACGCTTGTGAATATGCTGATGAAAATGAGCCATCCCAATTGATGAATGATGGTTTCCCATGTGAATATTACCACATTAATCATGTTATCTGAAATGCCATAAAAGAAGCTACCTTTTTCTCTACAAAATTCAATGACCGTTGGTTCATCCGGTAATCGGCATGCGAAAAGTAATAAAAAATCTAATCCGTCATCCACATATGAGCTTTCCGCCAATGGCATTACAACTATTCCTATCATAATTCCTAGTGTTAATATTACTTGGTTTTTCATGAACTTGAAGAATATCTTTGCCATTGCTTTCATTTCTTCATCGCCCATGTAATGAAGTGAAGTTTTTTCGCATTGTTCATACACATACTCGAAGGTTTTCTGTTTAATGCGAAGAAATATGGCCGCTATCAAGGTAGTGATGGTAAAATACAGTCGTAATGTTGCTTCAATTCTGATAAATTTTCGCATATTAATCACCGAAATAATACTCCCCACTGTGATGATACTCAAAGCTGAAATTAGAAAGGGATAGTAATAGGGGTAGTACTTTTGGTACTTTTTGACAGGATATCCAGCGAGGAAGTAGCCTAATCGAAGGAATTTCACTAAAAGTTCTACTTCGTCGCTAAACTGCATTTTAATTTTTCCTATTTTTGAGGTCATTTTTACCAAGTTGTCACGTCACATCGAATAACTACCGAATACTCGAAATTCGTTGTGTAATTTTTCGTAACATCTGTTTTATAATTTGAGGCGTCGCAGCGCCATTTATTATTACGTCTTGGTAATGTCAATAGAAAAAGAAATGCGATATAGCACGTAGAACTGATAATTGAGCGTTTATGACGTAAATAAATAAAGTAATTCTATGGTTCATCTTCGTGAAAAAAAAAATTCCAAAAGCATTTACCATAAAATTTGTATTTAAGGCCCATTTGTCATTCTGACGCGTGTACTTGACCTCATTCTTCATGATTATTAGAAAAGTCAACTTGTAAAGCCCCATAAAATTTGGGTAATCGATGAAATTGGCCTGTGAAGTTTCACTTTTTGAATATGCGGGAGGGAGTGTGGTCATTGAAAATCCCCGTCTATCGATACTCAGAAGGGCTTCCTTGATCGTTATGCAACTTATTCAACAATTTCTTCCTCCGGGGCTGAAATTCAGTCCTAATGTTTCAAAGGACTTGCTTTACTCCTCATAGCACAACCTTTGTGAGAGGCACACATCGTTTAGGATTTTTTGGGGATTAAAAAGTAATGCAACTACACACAAGGAGACATTCAATTTAAGGATAATCTTGGAACCAAATTTTGGACAAAACGAAAAAGATGAGCATTAGAAAACTGTTCATAATTATTATTGGCAGTATCACAAATAAAACTTCTACAACTTGAATTTTAAATTAACGAAACTAGCCGCGGAATATAAACGTTTCACATTATCAGCGAAAAAAGCCAAGTGCACCTCGTATAAACCATAAATAATAAATGGTATATGTTTCTGATTTAACTCCAACAACGTGAGATAATCCTTTTGAAATTTCAAATTCTGATCGTACCAAGAAATTTCTAGCAGCCTTTCCAAGAAATGCTCATTCTAGAAACATTACATACGAAGAATGTTATCGATTGAAAGTTGAGAAAGCTTTTCGTTCACACATCTTACCGCATGTGTAATGGTGTAAGTTTTGTCGCAAATAATGTAATGATTGATGAAGGAAACAGCAAATGAAGCAAATAATCTAGAATTCTGATAAAACGTGTTGTACTCCTGTTTGAAAAATACACGCGTTCACATGATGAAAATGATTTGTTTTTATACAAATTATATATGTAAACTATTCAAAAAGTCAATACCCCTGTGGCAAACATCACAAGGCCTAGTATATTCATTATGAACAAATAACCCACCGTCAGTGTTGTTGGAAGATTTAGCACTGATATTATGATTTTAATTTTCCTAAAACAATTGACAATATATTTATTATACAGGTATATGCCACTATCCCCAAGATGAAGGGAAGAAGGGCTTCGATGTAGGCTTAATTAATTGTGCTTGGTTTGCGCTTTTCACCTTCTCGGGTTATTCCAAAATCAAATTTTGTGGGGCTAGTATGTGCTCTCTTTTTTAGGGGTAAAGAGGCGAAGATCAATTTAAACAACTGTGCTTGAATGTACCTCATAGTCAGCAATTTTCATTTAGGAACAGCCCCTCCTACTGGGGTTCTATCGTGCCCAATTTCGGCATGGTTAGGAGCACCTCAGGGTCTCACTTTGTGAAAGGGGGATGAAATTGATAACGAGACAAATACAACTTCTGTTTTTTTTTCTAAAGCAGACTTATATTGTGCATTTTTATTATCTTGGTCTAGGTTAATTTATAATATTACTTGAGAAGATCTTGATGGCGCTTGATGATTATGTGGAATTCACAAAAATCTTCATCCCATTTCTCGGTTGAATTGATTTTACCAATGAATTGAGCTATTTGATTGCCACGTATATTCAATATTGCTTCGACGCTTATGAATATTCCGACATAAACAAACCATCCAAGTTGATGAATGATAATTTCCAATGAGAATATGGTAACATCAATCATTGTATCTGAAATGCCATAGAATAATGTTCCTTTTTCTTTGCAAAATCCGACCATGGATTCGTTTGACGATCCGCAAGCGAAAAGTAACAAGAAATCCAATCCATCGTCTACATATGAACTTTCGGCCAATGGCATGATAATTATTATCATCATAACTAGACCCAACATTATTAATTGGTGTTTGACGTACTTTGAAAATATTTTAGCCATTTCTTTTATCTCTTCATCACCCATGTAGTAAGGTGAAGTTTTTTCAAATTGTTTGTAAACATACTTCAAAGTTTTTCGTTTCAGATAAAGAAATATAGCCGCCATCATGGTAGTAATAGTGACATACAACCTCAAAATTGCTTCAGTTCTGGCCAATTTTGGCAAATTCATCGCCGAAATAGTACTTCCTACTATGATGAAACTCAAAATTGAGATTAAAAATGGATAATAATACGAATAGTATTTTCTATACTTCTTCACTGGATATCCACTGAGGAAGTACGCTAATCGAAGAAATGCCACCAAAAGTTCTACTTCGTCGTTGAATAGCGCTGATATTTTCACTATGTTTGAGGCCATTTTTGCAAAGTTATCGCATCGCATGAAGTTCTTCCATGAATAGAGGATATTCTTTCTGCGATATTTCGTGGCAACCATTTTTATAATTTGCACATACCTTACTTTACTTTGGTAATTATCGCGAGAAAAAATACGACGCAGGACTAATAATTGCGCGTTTCTGAAGTAAGTATATGGTATGAGAAAGTCTTTTCTTCGTAGGATGACAATCGACATTAAACATTCATTACTCAATTATAGAAACGCAAAACAAGTAATTTGTAGAAGTCTTTTTTTCTACCATGCTTTTTAAACCAATAGTAACATGTGATTCGTCCTATAGCTTCTATGGTTATGCGGAATAATTGACGAAAAAATGATGGCATATCGTTTATTTTATAATAACTCGAATTTACAACTTGTATTTCAAATTAATAAAACTAGCCGCAGAATATAAACGTTTCATGTTGTCAGCAAAAAAAGCCAAGTTTACTTCATATAAACCATAAATAACAAATGGTATGTTTTTCTGATTCAGTTCCAACAATATGAGATAATCTTTTTGAAATTTCAAATTCTGATCATACCAGGGAACTTCTAGCATCATATCCAAGAAACGCTCATTCTAAAAAAATTATCCAAGAGCATTAATCAGTCCTTAGACAATATAGTAATATTGACCGCTCTACCGTATAAGAGCTAAAGTGAAGCCAACATAATTCTAGGAACATTCGCACAGAAGAGGAAAAGTAATGCGCGCGCAGAAGACGGAGGTGTTGAAGGGGGAAAATTACAAATACACTACCGAGCGTTAACGCAAATACACCAACACCATCAATCTCGCGCATTGCGCAGAGCTACTCCTGTGCTCGGGTCCTTGGAAATATGTTAGCTTCACTTTGCTCTGTTACTTTCAAATATGGTAAAGGGGTCCATGGTATATCATTATATTGTCTAAGGATCAATCTAAACTGAAAGCATTTGGAGATTGGAGAGAAGGTCATACCACGCGTCCAATGATGTAAGTTTTTTCGCAAACGATGTAGTGGTTGATCAAGGTGGAGATGAATAAAGTAAATAATCGCGAATTCTGATAAAACGAGTTGTACTCCTGTTTGAAAAACATACGAAGTCGCATCATGAAAAGAGTTCATATTTATATATAAATTATCCAGAATTATTTTACCCCAGTGGCAAACATCACAACGCCTAATATATTCATTGTGAACACATAACCCACCACCATTGTTGTTGGAAGACTTAATATCGATATTATGATTTTAACTTTCCTGAATAAATAATTAAAATTATATTACATTCACGTAAGCAATAATTGTAATACCTATTGTCAAAGCCGTTGAATAAAAATTGGGCTAATGTAGTTTTATATTTCCATAACAGATGGTGCCACCAGTAACCTTATTGATCACCACGTTTGTAGTCTTATATACAAAGCGTTAACATGTCATCAGCGAACTCTGTTGAACGCGTTTGTACTAAAACCATCGTATCGTTATCTGTGCATAGATCACAGAATTAGCTAGTTAGCGCTTCTTTGAGGAGCTGAGTTTTTTTTTGTACGATGGGCCATTTATGATGAATGGTATAGGTTGCCATAGTAAAGGTATCTACGGGGTAATTGGATGATCTTGGTATCTCGGTGTAAAAAGTTGAGCATTTTTGTGCCACATTATGTGGGTTGGTAATGTTATGAATTTGATTTGATAATATTCCCATGTTACCAATCAACTATACAAGGAACAAAAATTCTCAACTTTTTAGACTAGGATACCAAAATTATCTGACTACCCAATATAACTAATACCCATTACTTGAAACCCATCAGAAAAAAGTGCCTGGATGATTCCACATTTTCCACGTAGATAGAGTTAGTAGTGTTCTTGATGAAAGTAATATTTGCAAAGCGAGCTATATTGGTATGAATTATTAATAATTCTATTACTTGAGAAGATCTTGTTGACGCTTAATGATGATGAACAATTCGTGAAAAACTTCGTCCCATTTTTCCATTAAATTGATTTTATCGACAAACTGAGCTATATGACAATGACATATTTCCAGTTTGGCTTCGATGCTTGTGAAAAACCCGATAAAAGTGAGCCATCCCATATAGTGAATGGTGCTTTCACATAAAAATAAAGCGACATCGAACATAGTATCTGAAATACCATACAAGTTACTACCCTTTTCTTTACAAAATTTAATAACCGTTGGTTCATCAGGTGATCCGCATGCGAAAAGCAACATAAAATCGAACTTGTCATCCACATGTGAACTTTCCATTTCCACCAGTGGTATTATAACAATTGCCATCACAAAAGATACCATTAATAGTACTTGGTTTTTGATGAACTTGATAAATGTTTTAGACATGACTTTCATTTCTTCATCACCCACGTAACGCGGTGAAGTTTTTTCAAATTGTTCGTAAATACATTTGAACGTTTTTCGTTTTACGCGAAAAAGTATGGCTGCTATTAGGGTAGTAATGGTGAAATATAGTCGCAATATTGCTTCAATTCTGGTGAATTTTTGCGTATTCATCAATGAAATAGTACTTCCTACTGTAATGAAACTCAAAATTGAGATTAGAAATGGATAATAATACGAATAGTATTTTCTATACTTCTTCACTGGATATCCACTGAGGAAGTACGCTAATCGAAGAAATGCCACCAAAAGTTCTACTTCGTCGTTGAATAGTTCTTGTATTTTCGCTACGTTTGAGGTCATTTTTACAAAGTTGTCACACCACATCGAGTTTTTTACTTGAACAAAGGGTAATCTTTTACTAACCTTTCGTGGCAACCATATTTTATAATTTAAGGTTGTCTAAATATTTTACCTATGTAATTATCGCGAAAAAAGTACCGCACGAGGCTAATAACTGCGCGTTTCTGAAGTAGGCACATACGTTTATTGTATGAAGGAGCAGGGTATGAAAACGTTTGATTTGAGTAATAATAAAAACAAATATACGAAATATCTAATTATAGAAACGCAAAACAGGTATAATTTGTCGTACTGGCTTGTGTAAAGAACTAAAAATTCCCCATCCCTGCGAATAGTCGGAGAGCTCGCATGGAAAGAGACAACACCACCTTTCGGCGGCGTTTAGAGCTCGTCTAGTTGTGGTGTTTTCGATTAATTGATTATTGCATGATTATGAATGAAAACATTTCCTTCGTTGTTTAGATGAATTTGGATCCATTGTACCAATGTTTAGAATTATCGGTGTGGGGGTGTTCAGTGATCTTGCCTCAGTAAAATGACACATTTCTTGCGAAAATCCCCTGGTTAGAACAGCTGTAATTATTTCCGTTTTGCACGTGTTATTTGGCTTGCATATTGATTTGCATGTAGGCAGTGGCCAACGTAATTAATTACCGCCGTTCTAATCGGAGTATTTCCGCGGACAATATCTCATTTTACTAAATTAAGATCGCTGAACATTATAACCTCAAAAACATACCATAGCTGAGAAATTTCCGCGATCGAAATTAGATCGAACTTGCGGTATGAGATAAAACAAAACTGATGGCAGCAATCGATTCCGCATGTCTGAAAACCAATAATTCGAGTTCGACGCCTCACGCGCCTTCCTATCCCTTCTAGAACCAAAAATAAATTTATTTCATAAATATAATTTGACAGCCACCATCTTCCTTCGGAAGTCGATTTCTATGAAAATTTTCAAAAAACTTAATATCAGGGGTCGTAAGTGACATCAATTTTTTCAATTTTTCCCCATGATTGCAAATTTGGTCGAATTTTTACAAAACATTCACGCAATCAAGAGTAATTAACGTTAATTGTTGGAAGTTACTGATAACGAGGTAGTTACAATCAGTGTGTTCCTCACATTAAAAAATTCGCGATATCTCAGAAAATAATCATCAAAACGAAAAATTAACTACGCCATTCGATTCGGCGTCGTCGAAAACCTCCCTAAGCACCCCTCTTTTACCTTGATTAACTGCAGTAGCCGCGGAAAAAATTCCAAAAATGACTAATTTTCACTAATATGAGGGTTGCACTGATTTCTATCGTTACGAATTTGTTATCAGTAACATCAACAATTAGTGCTAATTACTCTTAATTGTGAGGATATTTTGGAAAAATTCGACCAGATATGCCGTCGTGGAAGAAAACTAAAGAGATTGATATCACTTTCGACCCCAAAATTTGAAATTTTTTCGTATCTTTCGAATTTGTCATTTATGCACAGAGCACAGATAAGATAGAAGGTGAATGCGTAATCGAAATGTTTTAAATTTGAACGATTCGTTTAAGAATGTTTATTCGTTCGCGATTCCAACAGTGATTTTACTCTGTTCAAGAGTCGAGTCGTCCTGTTTCAAATGAGTCTTTTTATGACGTAGGTTCAAACGTAGCCAATGATAAACTACTATAATCTTTTCAAGATATCTTGAAATGTCTATAACGCATATTTGGAGCAAAAAATGAGTACATCTATTTTTCTTCTATTGTTATCATTTTTTCATTTTTGAATTTTGATTGAAACTTTCATCTTTTTTTTAAATTAGGGGGCTTAATTTAACCATAGATAAAGCGTTCAAGACGAGTTATTTTCATTTTATTTTTCAGGATATAACGTGGTCAGTTGTAATGCAAATATATACAAACTACATGTACAGTATATATTGTAATAGGCGAAGTTGGAAATCTTTACAAAGAACAATCAATCACAGCCACCATAGAAGAATAAGAAAGAATGTTAGACTAGGAACGTAGGGATAATAACCCATGAATCATCGTCATCCTGACATTCTTACATTACTCATCTCGTTTTGCGACTTGCGTTCAGTTTAGTGCTTGTTCATCAGTTTCAGTTGTCAATTGATGTGTGCATTGGGTTGGATAGCCGTTGAAATTAAACTCGTTTGTATTTATTGTTCAATTAATATTGCAATTTTACGTGTAAATGATCGTTATTTATTAATTGTTAAACATGTTTTAGTGGTGTGAAGAAGTTTTTCAAGTTCCATTGATGTAGAATCATCATGTTGGTGGTCCAATGCAGTATATTTTGTCTTTCAAATTCAAATTGTAAGTACTTTGCTAATCATTATATACGCGGTTTTCTTGATTTTAGTGGTCATGTAATCGCGAATTTCGTTACACAACAAGTGTAGCTGTGTCAGACTTCTTGTTCATTATTATTTTTATTGGCAAATTTGTTGATCAGTCCGCGTTCGTTACAATTTATTTTTGATGGCGTTTGTTTTGTGTTGAATGTTATTAACAAATCTTTAATCTTTGTCGTATTTTTTTAGTTTGCATGAAGTAGTTTTCGAACGCTCCATTGATGACAGCCATGAAACTGTGATGAAGTGTGAATTTCTATCTTTTCAATTGTAAGTACCACGTTATTTATTGTATGTGCGGTTTTTTCGATTTTGATATTATTTGATCAAATAATCGTGAAAGTAATGAAGTAATAGTAATGATTAGGTACGCGATAAGTGTAACATTATGACATGACATTTTTTTGGCAAATACGTTGATCTGCTCGTATTCGTTACAGTTTATTGTTGATGGTGTTTCATATAATTAATTAAAATATGTATTAAATTTGATTTGTGTTTAATAGTGGGAACAAATGGTTACCTAATTCTGCGTGTTTTTTAGTTTTATGGAGAAGATTTCGTACGTTCCATTGATGGTAGCCATGATGAAAATTGGAGCATTTTGATGTCCACTGCATTTCATGTCTTTTAAATTGTAAGTACCTTGCTATTTATTACTTGTGCAGTTTTTTTGATTTTGATATTACTTTGTCATACAATTGCATAATTAATAAACTAATATTAGCTACATAAAAAGTGCAACTAGTTAACACCCTTGTTCGTAATATTTATTGACAAATTCGTCAATGAACTCGTATTCGTTAATTTTTGATGGTATTTCATTTAATTAATTAAAATATGTATGTTCTAAATTGAATTAGATTTGTGTTTATTAAATGTTGTAAGCAGATCATTCAACTAATTTTTATGTTTCTTAGTTATGTGGATAAGTTTTCATTCGTTCCATTGATGGTAGGCCACGGAGCATGGTGATGTCCAGTGCAATGTAATTCATGTCTTTTCAGTTGGTAAGTGCGACGCAATTTATTATTTACGCGGTTGCAGTTTTCTCGATTTTGGTATTATTTGGCCATATCATTTCAAAATTAATCAGCTCTCTTGATTCGTTATATTTATTGGCAAATTTGTCAATCGTTTGTGTAGATTTGAATACTTTATAAATTCTGTTTATATATCAAACTACTATGCCGAAAGTGTTGGTTATTCTTCTATATATTTTAAATATTTTTCCCGGACTTGGATTAGTTTTGCCAAGTGCTCAGAAATTTCTGTAAATCGAATACAGCATACGCCAATTTACATTCTGTGTAGTGGGCTCCTAATGCTACGAGCTGTTCAGTAATGTCTTAATGCCACCAATCTCCATGTATTTTGTTAACGTTTTATGTGACATCAGAAAGCTTACTTGTAATTGTTTTCTAGGAATAATTATTCGTCTAATTTTATGACGACACGCCAATTTACATTCTGTGTAGTGGGCTCCTAATGCTACGAGCTGTTCAGTAATGACTTAATGGCACCAATCTCCATGTATTTTGTTAACGTTTTATGTGACATCAGAAAGCTTACTTGTAATTGTTTTCTAGGAATAATTATTCGTCTAATTTTATGACGACACGCCAATTTACATTCTGTGTAGTGGGCTCCTAATGCTACGAGCTGTCCAGTAATGACTTAATGGCACCAATCTCCATGTATTTTGTTAACGTTTTATGTGACATCAGAAAGCTTACTTGTAATTGTTTTCTAGG
>QBDW01026037.1:0-17980 GCA_003261595.1 Maconellicoccus hirsutus | reverse complement strand
AAGAAGCAGTTGACCGAGACTCGATATTTCATAGAAAACATTCTTACTCGTACTAAGACGTTTTGCAGAGATCTCTTCTTGCCCTTACTTCACATCAGGGAGACTCTCGCGGTCCTTCGCAAATTCCCAATCCGAAAGCTAATTGTCCCCGGACATATAAGCAAGTCGATATAATATCGTACTGTGATTTCTCCGATTCCCCGGTGTACATACCAGAGTATCATCCTAGTGTTGGGACTGGATCGTACCCGAAGTCTGGCCAGATCACCAACCCAGGTACCTCGTTCGAGGACGACTATTTGGAAATCTCGAAAAATTAGATCAATTGTCTCGGCATTGAACTATTTTCGTTTATAGGTTAAATATTTACTAAATTACGATGATATAATCGCGTTCCAACACATTTCCAACATTTTTTATTATTAATTTTGTAAATACACCGAAACGTTTACGCAGATAAGATAAACACTGACCGGTAGTCGATAAGAACACGCGTCGTAACGATTCATTATAAACGATGTGATTAAATTAACGTGAAAATATTTCGTTAAATGTGAAACAAAGAAGTGCATTACGTTTCCTTGGTGCCGACGCTAGTTTCTGTTCGAATCGTTTGAGAGACTTTTTCAAATTGAAACGTTTTTTTTTTCAATACAATTTTCATCATGATCTCAACCACCGCAACACAATGGTTAAGAATTAACTCGAGTTATTTATTATGTTTTATAATTTATGGTAATATTTTTCACGGACAGGCGCTCGCTGGTAAGATTTTTTCGTTATAATTGGCAAAGCCAAATTTCAACTTAAACAATTATTTTATACCAAATTCTCAAAACAATCATGTTCATTTTGGTGCTTAAATATTTGTCGATATCATTTAACAAAATTCATATATTAAGAATTCCAAAAACCTCGAAGCTTCAACTCGAACGAATTTCCCTTTTATAACCACAACCGACACAGTATCTCGTCGAATCTCTCAAACTTAAAGTTTCACAACCATATTTATCCCGAAATTTTCAAAACTTCACGAGGAACCTTTGGAAAATCTGTTAAAAATATACACCGGATATGTTACTTTGGCCTAAATTTCAATATCAAAGTAGAGTCTTAGTGTTTTAAAAGTTTCCAACTAGCGTAATTCATCGTGCAACACGATAGAGAAGTAAAATTCACATTATTCGTCTTATTAAACTTTAATCCGTCGAAAAATTTTCGCCGTAGAAAATGAAAGAAATATGACGCTTTGAGAAATTGGAAAGCTTCGTGTATCGATGGAGCGATATTTTTATGCAACTTTAAAAGACGAACCACATAAAATATCTACAACGCAAATTCCACACGAAGATCGAAATTGCGCCGAATATGATGTTTCATAAGTGCTGAAATACTATAATTTTCGTAATATAAGAAATGAGCTAAATATGCGTAAAAAAACACTTTCTATGTTACTTTCATCCGATATAAAAATTAAAATAGATGAAAACACTTTCCCAAGGAAGTAAAGTACTTCATAGGAGGAAGGGGGTAAAGCATTTTTTGGGTAAATTAAAATTACACTGCACCGATGTCCAAAAAAATAACGAAAATATGTTTAACCTCAGAAAAAAATACATTCAACTTGCATGAGTTCACCGACTTCTCGATTATGTTTTCTGGTTAGTAAATCGCGTCACGTTTCTACTTGTCATTGAAAGTGCAGCTTTTACGATGGGAAAATCGAAAAAACACAATGGAAAATTACTTTTGGTCACACGTTTACTCAACGTCACGTTTTTGGCGTTTAACATGACGACATGTTTATTAATACGTAATATCACGTTTTTTAATGTCACGAGTCACGTGTAACAATGCAATGTTTTTTGATGGCACGTTTTTGAACAACACGTCACGTTTAGCGATGTCACATTTTGTTGTCATGTTTAGTACAGTCACGCAATATAATGGTAAGTCACGCTATATCTTGTCCGTTTCGCGATGTCACGTTTCACGTTTTTGAACAACACGTCACGTTTAGCAATGTCACATTTTGTCGTCATGTTTAGTACAGTCATGCAATATAATGGTAAGTCGCGCTGTATCTGGTCCGTTTCGCGATGTCACGTTTCACGTTTTAGAACAACACGTCACGTTCAGCGATGTGACATTATGTCACATCGTATTACGCAATGTCATATATTATTATGTCACGTTTTGTACATTCATGTTCAGTTATGTTTCGAATTTAACTGTAATAGTCACATCTCCCTAGTTTTTTGAAGAAAATTCGCTAATAAAATTATTAAAATTCAATTATCTTAGGAACCACCTCATTAATTTGAATGCGGTTTAAAAAATCTAAAAACTACAGGATTTCCACTGCCTTTCTACTTTCAAAGATTATTATTGGGCGATTATTTATTTTTTATCTGGTTCAGATAATTTTCATATACCTTTTCACGATCACCCCATAGTCTCAAAATAACCCCAAATGACAGTATTACGATTCGAGCTGAGGCTGCATATCGCCAGCAAAATTCCTTTTCAGAAACTTCAAGGTATTGAAATTTAATCAGTCGTTTCGTCGATTATTTCCAGCTCTAAATTGCATGATTTCCAGGTTCTCCCTAGTTCCTTCGATAGTTCAAGTTATCAAAAATATAATACTGAAAGATCTCAAATTCTCTTATTAATCACCTCTTCGTTGCATTTCTACTAACAGAAGATTCCTCGGTGGTATTTCGTGATAAATACCAAGACATGAAAAATCAAGTAACCGACAATGTAGTATTTGTGGATCGTTTCAACAAACCCACGTCCAGCGTATCCGAACGAAGTAAGGAATCATGCCCTCCTCACAAAAGCAACCAATCTCCAGTTTGTTGAAATATTACAACAAATGTAATTCAACTTGATGCTTATTTCAGTGTGCGCTCAATACACAGCCCAAGCTTGCGGTGACACTATACCCTACACAAAGCTCAAACCCTTCACGGTTAACTTCACTAGAACTTTGGAAAAACCCCACGTCCCCGATTTAATCACCTATTACATAATGGGCGGACGAAACTCTCAACCTAAGGAATATCCTCACATGGTAAAACCTTTTCCTCTTATTCTCTGCATTCCGAAATCTACTAAATTCACTCTACCACCAAGGCTCTTCTAGGATACGGCGATTACTACTGGTCTTTGGAATGGAAATGCGGAGGATCGTTGATTAGCGAGAAATACATCCTCACCGCGGCTCACTGCGTCACCACCAACTTGTAAGTGCCTCTGCTTAGTGAATCGCTGCAACCTCACGAATCTCTATGTCCTCAGAGGGCGTCCAACTTGGGTACGTCTAGGAGAGCTGAACCTGACCTCCAACAAAGACGACGCCACCCCCATTGATTATCCGATCACGCAGATCATCGTGTATCCCGGATACAATCGCTCGCTCCTCTACCACGACATCGCTCTCATCAGATTCCAAGGCGTGTCTTCGTTCAGCGACTACATCAGACCCATCTGTCTAAATAACCTCTACGATTTCCGTACCACCAAAGTGACAGCAGTCGGATGGGGTTCCACAGGATATGGTAATCATGATTTCATTCACATACCCCGTTTCTCCTTCCACTGAAACCAATTCATCAACTTCTCTCATCCCAAGGCGAAGTAGGAAGCGATCATTTGCTCGCTGTGGACTTAAACGTCGAATCAAACGAACCATGTAGGACATTGTATAAAGGCGACGAACTGCCACACGGTTACGATACCAACACAATGATCTGCGTAGGATACGCTCCAGGCGGCAGAGACTCCTGCCAGGTGAGTATTTTTTCCGATCTTCAAAAGACGTTTTCCTCTATTTGCTATTCGCAGGGAGATTCCGGAGGACCTTTGCTAATACTGAATAAAAATTCAACCTGTTCGTATACATATAAACAAGTGGGCATCATATCATTTGGAATCGGTTGCGCGTTGGAAAATACCCCTGCCATATATACCAGAGTCTCGTACTACGTCCCCTGGATTGAGAGGATAGTTTGGAAATGATGTTTTCTTGAATCTCTTACACCAAGGATCGACTTTAAGGTGTTTTTTTCTCTATTATCCTTTTTTTGATTTATTTGTTGCTTCTTTTTTAATAAAATTTCGCTTTTCGATGAGTTATCTTATTAAAAGTTCCAATTGCCACGAGCGGTAATAGAAAAAGAAGCGTAGGTTGTCCGGATACCCCTCTTTCCCTTCTCCTTTTCTTACCTTATACAAAAAACTATACCTCTGTCAAACTAAAACGAGAATTTGTAACAAAAAAATTGTACGGCAGAAAATATTTTATAAAATTTTTCGTCTTCATTTAAAAAAAATTCAAGTTCAAAGCACAAAAAATATTTCAAATTCCTTCTTTATTTTCAACATTTACGTAAAAAAAATTTTTCTTGAAATTAATCAACATAAAATACTTCAAATTTCGACGAAAAAAGTAGAAGACAATTGGGTAAACCCAGACTCTCAGCTTCGACCAATCCTAGGAAATCAATTCGAGTACAAATGACGTAAAACTTTAATAAAAACGACTTGGATCATGTAGTATTCTACCAAGGACGACAACGACGTAGGAGGGAGTCGATGAATACGCAATGAGTCACATCACTCGAGACAGGTAAACACTCGTTTATTCGCGTTTACATTATACACCTTGAAAATAGGGTGGAGATTGGAACGCCCAACACACGAAGACACTAAAAACGCATAAAAAAGCAAACGACAAAAAAAAACATTGTACTTTGCACATAAACCAGAACCGATGCTAGGATTTTTTAAAAGGCCACGGGGAGAGAAGCCTGGAAAGGGAATTTTTCGTTTATTTATTTTTCAACCATGATATTCAAATTTTCAGGAAATAAAAAAATAATAAAAATGCATAATTTTCATTTTTAATAAACGTAAAATTTACTGTCAAATTTGTTGAGAAATCTAAAAAAAATTGTTTAATTACGTCATTCGAAATACGATTATTTTTTCCCCAATCATAACTTTCCCTAAACAAACAAAAATATTTTAAAACAAAAAATAAAATCTTCCCACCCCCTCCAACTCAATCCTTTCTTTGATTTTTACGCCCCCCCCCACCATTACCTTCCTTCACAGGCGCACGGAGATATCCATGTAAAGATTTATTCCTCTTCCTTGAAAATCTAATTATTTTATATTTGTTCACACTTTTATTTCTCTTCTGAATTTATCACCCGAAAAAATGATCAAAGATAATCCCATTAGCAAGGAAAATGGTTAAAAAGTGAAAAAAATGTATTTATGTTTAAAAAAAAGTTGAAAAGTTGAGAAAGATGGCCAATAGTGAAATAAAAAGTTCAAAAAATTCATAAAAACAGTAAAAAAGTTGCCGAAAAATTACAAAAAATGAAATAAAATGCCGCAAAATACAACAAAAAATGAAAAACTGAGAAAAATGGCCAAAAATCATTCATCTTTCTATAATTTATTTTAGAATACAATTTCCATTCGATATTTTCAATTTTGAATTTATAATCGTCAAATCGTCCTTATCGGGAAAACCCCATCAAAAACCTCTCCTTTACACCCCCTTCCCAACGAAAAAATTTTCTGCCGCGTAAAAAAAGCAGGAAAAATAAAAAAGGAAATTATCCCCGACATGTAAGACACGGTCGAGAAAAACAAGTCGTCTTGAAAACATTATAGAGAATTCTAGACAGCGAAAAGGAAAAACTATCGATGGCGATTCGAGTCCGCCTTGCCATATAAATTGCTCCACTTGTCAGAGCACCATATACGTACTACGTATATTCACTGGTGGAAATTTTTTTCGAAATATAATCACGTCCGTAGTAGCTAGAGAATAACTCGGAAAACCTTCGCCTCGTCTCCCGCGCGCGAAATGTTACATACGAAAACATAACGAAAAAATGCGCTAGCAAATACGTATACAATATCGAAAAATAAAAAGCGAAAAAGTATATTTCGTGTAATTGCCACCAGATAACGAATCGAAGAAAATAGTATTTATTTAATTTCCAACACAAAAATGGTTTCGAATATCGTTTGGAAAAAAAAACGAAGTACGAGAAAAGGAAAAAATATAACGTAGGAGTCGCCTACAGTGCATACGAATGCAAGCATTGAATCGTAAGTAACCGAAAAGTATATATAGGAACTGTTGCGTGAGAGCACTCAACTTTATATACCCTGTTATTGTCCTTTTCTTTTTTGTAATATTTTTTTTTCGCTTTTCAACCTTACTCATTCGTTTTGAGAGTTCGTGTCAATAACTAAACCTTTTCTCCCTCTTTTTCCAAAGGAGTTAAACAAACTTTCACAAAATACACTTTCTTTCGTATAATACCATCGCACGCCGTAAGAACCCTTCTCCCGTGTATTTGTCTAATTCCTTGAAAAAAAAGGAACACGCCGACACGTAACGCTTTTCCGGAACATACATGCAAACGATATCGAAAAAAAAATCCCCACGAAGCGTAAAAATTACACTAACAAACGAGACGTGAAACCATTAATTGTCGACGAATTTTAATCGAGCGAGCCGGCCAAAATTACTTCAAAACATATTACGCTACAATTTGTTTCGTGTACCTTTTGAGGGTTACTACTTCGAAGACGATTTTCATCCAACACAAAGTCAGATGTGAGAACGTAGATAAAAAAAACTACCTCCAACACATCCGATCGGCATTTGGCCGCTTTTTTTAATCTTATTACGTTTTTAAAAATTCGATAAGCATCTGCGAAAACGCTTTTTTTTC
This sequence comes from Maconellicoccus hirsutus, assembly GCA_003261595.1. Lineage (NCBI taxonomy): Eukaryota > Metazoa > Arthropoda > Insecta > Hemiptera > Pseudococcidae > Maconellicoccus > Maconellicoccus hirsutus. The sequence goes on along the minus strand of QBDW01026037.1, from coordinate 11,210 downwards.
GACGATTTAACGCCAAACAAAGACTTACCTAGTTACCGAAGCTTTGTTCTTTTAACCAAAATGAAAAACGAAAGGATCGATTTAATGAAATTTCAATTTCAGCTTCCCAACTCTCGACGACCGTACGCTTGGTGCACGTTTGTTGTTCCCCTCATTCTCCAGCTTCCCTCTTCGTTAACCCACTTAAGCTACGCGTCCATCTAACGGATTTCTCAACCTTTCCGAATGAGCTTTTAGCTTTGTCAAAAACCTCTCCCTGTCGGAGACCAGACGCAGTTTGATTAGGAAGACAAATGGTACTCGAATGTGTCCGGCCAAGTGGTAAAATCGTCGAGGAGCGGATATCGTCGTCGAGTCAACTTCGAAAATGCATTTGCTAGTAGTATTTTGTCGTCTGAATTCGTCTATCCGAAGCAATTTGCGTGAAAGTGTTTTAAATTGCATAAATACCGCGATGGAAATTGAGCAGCTTTCCTGCAACGTGATGTTATGCAACGTAATTCCCAAACGAAGAATCATTTTGCGTATTTTTCGCCTTGAACTGCGCGAGGGGTCTGGTTATGCAATTTGTTTTGCTTTAGAATACACCTCATAGTATAGTCTCTATATTGCAGGAGCTAAAACGGTTAAATAAAAAAATGTTTTCCTTTTGTCAAGCAATTATGCAACTTATTCGACTCTAATGCAAAATGTTTCACATTCATCTTTTTATAGGTATTATTTCTCGAGAAATTATGCAACTTATATTACTCAAATGCGAAAAAAGTTGCCGATGCTTTACTTTGTGGGACACTTTGCCTTTTTTGATCCGGTTATGCAACTTATTCGTTCCTCGAGCAATTCCACGACACCTCGATGATTATTCACGATGCACAGCGCATATTTCTGAATATCGGATCTTCGAACTCCTCCAGAGATATTTATCACGCGACCGGAGATCAGCTGCCTCGACGGTCACAACGCTGGAAATTTATTTCTGAACCTCATCCCGCAAATGTGGCGCTTCGTGATATACTTTGTTTTAAAACTCGCAAAACAAGTTTCTCGGCGACAAAATCAAACGGAACTTTGCCCATCCGTGGACGCATTGCGCTACCACTGCTCGCAAGTTCGCGTTCGATGACGTTTTCCAGAATACATCGCTGGTATATTTTTTCTCGCGTTACTCGCGTCTTGTAATATCGACTCAGCCTCTCTTCGCGTTGCGTTGGCAGGAGAGAAAAAAAAACTTGGAAAAACGGATTTACGAAAGAAAAGGTTTATTTTGGAAACAATCCATCTTTTTTTTCTTCGCCGCCAACCAACAGATATATTCTAGCAACAACTTTTTAAACAGCAGGAAAAATGCACGAAAACTGATGCTATCTGCGAGACGGCGTGTAGCGTGCAATAAATCTTTGCAGTATGCCAGCGCCGCCGCCGTACGTAGCGTTACTTTCGTTACAGCGTTCAAAATAACCTCACCGAAGTTTAATTATCATTGACGTTAAAGCCACTCTCTGCTTTCTACGCTTTCTCCTTTAACGTTTCCCTTTTTCCGTATACTTTCGGTAATACACCGAAAATCAAGGCGTTTCGATCAAATGGGAGGCGCTACACTGGGCCAAGGTGCGTTTTATTTTTCAATACATGCAAATAGCTGTGTAGTGTGTATATGGTACGCTTTAACCTGCCACGTAAGGAGGTTGTACGCCTCGATGAAATTTCTCCTATGGTCGTTTACCGCCGGCCGCCGCAACTTTACTCGATAAATTCCACTTAATGACGGACTTTCGATTTTAAAACGAGCTTTTACCTACGATGAATACCGTTTGTAGTATTTTTACACCCGTCGATAATAGCAATAAAAGAACAACCTTTTTTCCACGGCGCCTTTTTTTTTCATTTCGCTTTCTCTCTCGCTTTAAACGCTCCGTGCCACGATACGTCGCTTTCGAGGGTAGAATTATCATCACGAACACCCGACCTTCCATGCACGAAAAAACCAGCTCGAGCTTTTAATTAAACCATCATCAAACGACGAAGCCTCCCCGGTCTGGTGAATTGTACCGAAATCGAAGACAATGTGCAACGTTACGACTCGTAACATAGTTTTATTAAATTCTTACGCTTTCGCGTTACCAAATACTTTCGCGCTTCCCGGCTCCGGTGTTTTGTTATTTCGACTACAGCTCGAGCTACCTTTAAATTTTATCATCTCCCAGTCTACACTCTCTTTATATTTTGCTTTATTTTTTATCGAAGCTGAAAAATAGCGATAGAGAGCGAGACGGACGTTAAAATCTAGCGAATTCCCTTCATAATAATTCCTCGGAGCTACCGAAGTCGCGAAAAAATAAAGAAAAGTGAGAATAAAATTTCCGTTTTTATGATTAAGGGAGTTCTTTTATACATTCTCAAGGGTTACCCTATCTTATAAGACAATTCTCAACACTGGTTCTTTTTCTTTTTCTACTTCTTCTCTTTTTTTTCTCTTCTTTTCTATTTCCGTAGTGGTCCCAGTCACCACATCAAACTGATTCTTATTTTTTATACTTTTTTTTTTCGTCTTTCTTTTGTTTTTATGCACATTGAAGCGGCAGTAATTTTACATTCATGTTTATTGCTTCTTTAAAGGCATCTATATTCACGAGAACGTTTTAAAACGTTTTATCGTTAAGGCTTTTTTCTCTGGTCTTTTCGGACTTTGTTTTTTTCTCCTCCTGTTTCTCCTTTTTTCGACGTTTTTTTCGGGGCGACGACGAGCACGTTTCAATAGGCTCGGATTTCCACGTTTATTCACCTATACTTATACCCTTAAACGGTGGCCGACCGTGGTATTTCTCTAATTTAAAAGCTCCTCGTCTACATTCGATGTTAACATGGCGTTTCTTTTTTGTGCGCACTCGACCAAGTGTGACATATCGTCTTTCGATCGATTTGTCTGCCTTACGAAGATGAAATGATATTCCTAATCCTGTGGTGTATGTTATGCGTCGTTGCATTTCACCGAATACACGTTCGCCGTAATGGACTGGCAAAAGGACACAACGAAGACGATGTTTTCAGACATGATGAAACGTGCGTCGTCATGACATCGATGAACTTTCTGGTTAAAGCGATTATACGGGTATTTTAGGTACGTATCAAGGTAGATATCACGCATACCGAAAAATTAACACTGGAAACGAGTTCGGCGACCCAAAAAACCTATACGACGATACCCATATTGTATTTTTATCATTTTTTGATTTCTACCCCTAAAAGGGATGATGTGCCACCCCCTTGGGGTGGGTATGATGAAATGATAAAAATACGTTATGGGTGTCTTTACACAGGTTTTTGACCACGCTGAGTTCGAATCTGAGCTCATTTTTCAATTATTTCGTTTTCGTACAAAATTACGTCATAATTTCGAACTTAATATCAGGATTTTGCGCGTTAAATATACAATTATCTTGAAAAACATCACCGAAACTCCGATCACACCCTATTTACTATGAAATCCACGCAAACCGTAGATATTTCGATGTTTCCAACAAGTAGACGACATATATTACCAAACAAATGGCGCAAAATTTGAAAAAAAAATTCAACGTGATAAATAACCAGCCAAAAACACTCCAACTATATTTTAAATTGTCATACTGATCCCCTCCACCTTCTCAGAAAATAACGAAACTTCCCCTTACCTAAGATAAATACGAAAAAAGTAGCAAAAAATGACAAGTATCGTTACACAGATAACTCAACACGCTGAATTCGATTCTGCAGCTATTCGCTACGAATTACAACTCCACGCCGAGTTACGCAACAATATTAAACTTGGAAACTATAAACTCGAGCAACATCAGCCAAACTACTCCATCTAACGAAGCATAAACCATATTACTCATTCGATACTCATCAAACGTACCCGAACCTACACGAAACTAATTACGAACACCGTTTAAATTACCATTCCACTTAATATAAGATCCTCGACGAAGCATCCAACTTGAGAAAACATTCAACACGAGCATTCATCAAAAGTTATACTCCTACCTTTTTTTCAGTTTTTTAATGAATTCCATTATTACAGGAAGTTTTTTTTTCTTTCTTAAAAAGACTTATCAAACTAAAAATTTACCATATTTTTATTATACGCGGTGTAGAGTATTATGAAAATTTACTTTTTTCTCCCTTTGCAGGCTAGCTCCTTCATTTTGAGAGGTTTTCCTCCATTATTCTTGTTCAAACAGCGTTACCTTAGAAATTAATTTCATTTCGCGAGGCGTGAGAAATTTATTTTAAATTTTCCAAATTAAATAGCTGCTGAATTAAAAAAAGGCCGCGTCAATCGATACGTCGATAGGGATAAATTTTTAATTTTTTCTTTTCCTTTTGCAGATAACTTGAAACTCGATTAATTCGTATTTTTTCTCGCTTCTTCGTTCTTCCAAGTCGTCCGACGGAATCGCTCCCGAAAAAGTTATCTTTATAATTCGATGAAACAGGCGAAGATGTTCGAAAGCTCATAATCGGTTAGTAGGTTAATTTGCCAAGTTTACAAGTTGTTCGAAAAATAACGTGCGAATACTTCGAAAAAAAAATACCCGAGAAAATAACTCGAATCTAAACAGCACCCTGTGTTTTATCGTATTTCCAAATCTAATCCGTCGAGTCGTCGGAAATTTCCAATTTTTTTTTATCAAAGACCCCAAACAACCGACCATCACCGCGTCACGAATTAATTTCTTTCTAAATCCCGACTTCGTCAAAGAAAACTTTAATTTTCCATCAGCCTACATAAAAAAGATGTACATCTCGGTAAAAGAAACCCCCCTTCTCACATTAAACCTCCATTTCAATTATTAAAAACTAATTCGAATTTTCAACTTGGAAATTCATTTCTGGCGCGATATAGAATTCCTCTGCACCTCGTTTCCTCTACTCGTGAAAAAAAAAACGCCGAAAAAATCTCACATTTACAACTAACACGAGCTCCGTTAAAACATCTCTCGACGATTTACTTTCATCCGGGATACAACGGGGCAAAGGACGATGTAAATTATACACGATGTAATTTCTCTCGACGAGACCGAAATTTCGCCGCAGCTGATTCGCACCAGCACGTTCCTCTTTGCCTTTTGAAAAACAGGTGAACATCTGACGACCCAAAGCAACATTTTCGCGGTCGCGTATCGCACCACACTACCAATAGCTTTTTTATTCGTTCAACTTGGAGCTTTCTCGTTAACGAAATTATTTTAACGACGTACTAAATTATATGGCCATTTCTTCGCTCTTCCGACAAAAGCGAAAAAAAAACTTACCATATATTCTCCTTCCGAGATACTCTCGCGTTATGAATAGTAAAAAAAACTACCGTGGCACGACAACCTCTATCGTTCGATTAATCCTCACTCGGGTGATTTCCACGCGGCAAATTTCTCGCACGTTAGGAAGAAAACCTCCACTAGGAAAATATGTATTGGTAGAAATTTAGCTTATCGTTATAGCTCCATGTAAACCCCATCGCACCGGCTCTTGATGGCAATACCATCGATAAAGATATTCGAAAGTTTTTTCACCGCTGACGCGATTTCCATCCGCTATATCATGTACGTAGCACCTACCCAACACCCTCGGCCCCTCGTACACGTACACAGAAAACCGAAAGAGGTAAAAGCGTCGTATTCAAATTATTTATCAAGCGTGAAACACGCGTTTATTTCGGTAGATCTAGATAAATAATTCAGTCGCCCTTTTAATACCGTTCGCGTATCGTATCGTATTGCTATCAACCGCACGTAACCGTAATGAATGTCGAATAATAGTTACACGATACACAGCCGAGTCTTCGTGAAACGCCGCCGTCGCGTCGTTACACTCTTTAACGCGATATTTTTAAAACGATTATCTCGTCTCTTAAAAAGACGCCCTCTCGTCTTCGAAATTAAATCGAAACGAATCTCGCAGACTCAAAGCGTAGGAGTGTAATTTGATAACACTCGTCGTCATATACAATTACCATCTAAATGAGCACCGAATATTCGCGTACTCAATTAATAACACCGATAGCTTCCAAAGTACGAGATTCATACGCGTTAAATGCTCATAAAAGCGAATTAAGAAAAAAACTTTCATTATAACGTAGATGCCATCGATGCACGCGACGCCTACTAATTACCACTTATGCAATACTATTAACGCCGGTGTATGAGATTTTGCCTGATACATTATTCGTAGGCGAAAATATAAATATATAATGCTCGTCAATTAGCTCATCCGCAACACATTCGACACCACGGTGTGTAATTTTGCCTAATTTTTAACGAGAAGGGGCCGTAGCACATGTGACCAAGCTAATATTGGCAATTGGAATATTTAATTCAATCGACTAGTTCACTAAGACGAGGCTACAGGTATAGTGGGTTGTACAACCAATTTTTGCAGGAAAAATACTAAAATTCCTGTAACTGCCTGGAAAAATTGAAATTGTGGAATATCGTTGTGTAGGATAAACGAGTATATGTTTAAGAATATCAAAAAATTGCTCAATTTTATAAAAAATTGAAATTACAGGACCTTTTTTGAGGTTTCCAAGATCCTACAAAGTCAGTTGTTGATCAAATGGGACAATTTTTTGATATGATATCTTCATACATACACTTGTTTGCCCTAAAGAGTGATATTCCACCATTTTGATTTTCCCGGGCAATTACAGGGAGTTTACTGTTTTTCCTACAAAAATTGGTTATGCAACCCACTATACCCATAGTCCTGTCTTAACAAAGACTACTTGACGATTCAGTAAAATTCATATTCCATTAATTTCTTAAATTTGAAGAGTACTAAAATTTGAAAAAAAATTAATTCAGAGCACTTTACGTGATTACAAATTTCACCGTGTTTTTGATATTTTTCGTGAATTGCAAGAAAACAAGATTTTGCATTTGAGGAAGAAGGATTACTCCAAATTGAAATTTTGCAAAGGCGAAAAATATATAGAAGATTTCAAGGAAGAATTTTCACGATATATTTTATTGTAAAATCAATAGATGAAGCAGTACAAGCGTTTCAAATTTTGGGGGGCAGATTCTCAGAAAACAAAATGGCTGGAAAATAACTATCGTTGTTTAAAATTGTACGACGCAGCTTCCTGATATAATTACGCAACCAATTCGGCAATCTAACGAAACCTCGTACCTCTTCCATATTCGAAATTCATGCCCCTTATCACCTCGCATATACAATCATTCGACATTCGGCCCCTTGACGACATCAAATTTGCCCCTTCAACCTCGTTCAATCCTCCATTCATCTATCTCAATCTTCACCTTTAAATCAACTCTCCAAGATGTCTCGAACATCACAGTCGCAAAGCCAAGTTCAACGCTCGCGTTTTAATCTCTTCGACTGCGTATCCTCTCGAGAAAACTTTATCACCGTCGAAATACCACGTTAACACGTTATAGATTCCCGATACGGAATACGTTTCCAACCAACCACGCAGTCCACGTGGAAACTCTCGATCGTCGCTATAAAAAAACACGCTTTTGTCGTCGAAACATCGTACAATTTGGCATCTCAAGAAGCTCATCTGAATACCTATCAAATGCTCAACATCTTCGCCAAAAATACCGCAAGTCTCCGTAACGCCTTGATTTTGACACATATGCAATTTATTTGTCGTACACGTTAAAAATATCGCCTACTGATTTAATACAAGGCGTACTTTTCCCATTCGCAGATATTTTTACTCGGCTCGTAATAGGCAACTTATTGTACTCGTGTTCCGTAGCACATCCTATTTCGATTCGGCAGACGGGAGGCGAAGCGCGGACGACGTTATAATTTCCGGCGTTATTTGTCGAATATCGAAAGAGCTCAATTAACCATTTCAAGGTGCAGGGCGACACTGCCTTCGACTTTTACTCCGGCACCAACACCAAGCCGATGGTATGTTTTTCTTCGCGTATACGCTCGCGTATGTGCACCATGAAAAGAGCAAAAATATGTGCGCACTGTGAATTCGCCGAAAAGGGAGACCATTTTGTAACATTCCTTTAATACCGAGCGGCGGCCACGGCAAAGGGGGCTTTTCCATTTTGTTAAAGCCTTTGAACAAGTACGCCGTATATAGATTCGCGTTACTCCGCTGTTACCAATTTATCTATTATAACCGTTTTTCGAGTATATTTAACCATTTTCGAAGCCGGTTAACTGCCGTTCCACCGCAATTCAAAGCCTCGCAAAAAGCTTCTAAGAGGTTAATTAGCAAGAAATATGTTAACGTTTCCGAATCATCGCGTTTCGTTCTCGTTTTTCGCGGAGTACGTTTTCAAAGCGCCTCGTACCGACTATATCTCGAAAATTTCCAAAAGATGAAAAAAAAATACCGAATAAAAAATCCACCTTGAACAGGTATCTCGACGCTCGACGAGTACGAATCGCATAAGGGTTTTTTTTTTGCAACTCTTCGTATATTTTTTAACGCTTTTTTTGATTTTCCCCCACCACGTCTATAATCGTGCCACATCATCGCGCGTCTTTGATGTCGCCGATTCGTTAATTAAGATACTTGTACGAGTTGCAAAAAATTACGCTTCACAGTATGTGTTTTTTCATTTTCGCAGTCAGATTTTCATTACGAGACACGAAGGGAGGGTGGATTTATTGGTCGAGTGGACAAATTAGACGTCGGTAAAGGACATATTCGTAACGATGTACTTATTCAGAAAAGCAAAGAAAAACGCTTCAAAAAATCACAAATATGAATTTGTACAAAAAATAAATGAATAAAAATGAAAATTTAAAAAGAAAAAAATTTAAAAAGAAAAAAATCTAAAAAGTAAAAAATGAAAGTAAACACAAACTTTCGTGAAAAAATAATACGATAAAATGAAAGCTAAATATTACATTAAAAAAATAAAAAATCTAACCAACGTTCGAAGAGGAAAAAAATAGCAAAGTGAAACGAAATTGAATTTAAAAAAAAACAATGATGAATTTTGTATTGAAAAAAAAGAATAAAAATTTAAAAAATTGAAAATCAATGAACACAACTTTCAAATTAGGGAGGAATAAAACTGTTAATTGAACGTAAAACGAAAAAAGCTACAACATATTAAAAACTACAAAAAAATTACTGCTATGAAAAACTAACACAGAACTAAAAATGACAAGATGGAGGAAAATAGTTTCCAGAAATGTGATTAGTATTGAAACGAATTCATAAAAACTAACATATGCAATCAGAATCATGAAAGATCCTGATAATAACCTTTCCCTCCCTCCCCTTGTCCTTTTCAAAGAAAAATTTTCAATAACGTTCTAAACGATTGCAAAACAAAATTATTTGTGAAAAATAAGTAAAAACACAAAATAACCAAAATACGGAAAAACACGAAACAAGAAACATGAAATACACCCTCAAGGCTTAGTTACTGTACATGGCGAAAATTTAAAAAAAAATTGCATTCTTGTTATAAAATTTTGGCTTTGATGGATTCATTTTTTTCCATTTCACTTTCTCAATTCTAAATTTGAAGAGCTTAACAGAAACCTCCCTCCCCTCTCCTACAATTTCTCGGTCCATAACCCTGCTCCTTTGTTTCTATGCAAATTTTTTAATTATCTTCTAAACGAATATAATACAAATTGTCTATGTAAAATAAATGAATAAATAAATAAACAAATAAATAATCAGAAAACAAAACCCATGAAATTTTACATTTTTGCTCTAAAATTTTGACGTCGTTGGATTACTTTTTTTGCATTTCATTTTTTCAATTCTTCTAAATTTGAATAGCTTAATTGAAAATAATATGTATTACGACCACCCTCCTCCTCTCCCACGTCATCTCGATTCAATTTCAGCATCGCTACAGTCGATATTAATCAGAATATTGAGACAGTCGAGTGAAAAAATAATGCCAAAAAGTACATTAAACATTTTATGAAGTTTAAGAAATGATAAAAAAAATATAAAATGAGTAATTTATTAGTTATTACTCAAAAAAATTAAATGAAAAAGTCAAAAAAATATAATTATGTAATTTGGTAAAGGAAAAAGAAAAAGAAATGAAGACGATAGATATAATAACAAATGAAAAAAAACGTCGAAAAACGTCAAGAAAGGGAAAAGGGGCGACGAAAGAAATAAACAAAAAAGTTTTGAGACAAAAATCAAAAAAATTGAAAGAAGCACCCAAAAAAATGTAAAGAAAATTAAACATTATCTAAAAACAAAGATGAAAAAAAATAGAAACAAAACAATATCAATGCAAGAAAATTCCAAAAAAAATAAGAACTAACAAATCACAAAAAATAATTTATTGAATTGACGGAAAATCGTGAAAAAATATTTCAGACAAATTTAGAATAAAAAAATAAAAATCATAAAAACAATGAAAAATAGAAAAAACCATTAAAAAATTTTATAAAATAATAAAAATAAAAACAAAACAACGTGAAAAAATACAAAAAACGAGAAAAAAATTTACTACAAAAATCTCAACAAACAAAACAAAAAAACTCGAAAATGTGAAAAACAAATCGCGTCAAAAACATCAAAAAAAAACAAACAAATGCGGAAAAATCTGGAAAAAACTCACAAATAAAATTTCACTTGGAAAAAAAATCGCAAAGCAAAAGCTCGCCGACACTATAAAAGCCCTTCAACACGTGTTATTTACCTGAATTTCTAGAATACGTAACGAAAGTACAGAGCAGCAAGAACGAAATGCAGCGGGCGTCCATTTGGTACCGAACATGCCGACTGATAGCGAACTGGGATACGTTTAGCGATCGCGAAAACAAACGAGTCGTACCGCGTATAAACATTTTATAAACATGCGCCCTTCGCGATAAACCGTACCACAACTCATCTGACGCGCGCCCCCTTAATAAACTTTGATTGCCTTCGTTGTTATACTTTGAATTACGACGCGCCCCCTCTCACCTTTAATATTTTAACCCTTGCATCCTACGAGTATATTTTATCAACAGTTAATCAAAAACCAGCGAGTCTGTTATTTTCGGTTAATTTTATACGGTATACGCGACGCGACGCGTCAAAAACGATATACGACCGCGAAAATAAAGAAAAGCTCGAACGAGACACCTTGCGTCTTTTTTCGCCGGCTTTTTCCGCATTCCCATCTCTCGATCGTTTTTCTAATTTGTCTATGACAAAAGATCTCGCCGATTTTTCGCGCACCGAACGAAGCAACGAGGCGGGGAAT
>QBDW01025987.1:0-30518 GCA_003261595.1 Maconellicoccus hirsutus | reverse complement strand
AAACGGATATCAGACTACTTTCATGAAAAAACATAAGAACTAACAAAACGATGACTACACGAAGCGATATCCGAAGATTTCCGAGCATTTCCAAATTTTTATCCCTTGAAAAAAACTAGTGGACTTTAACGTCTAGTAAAAAAAGTGGTTAACTTATCCAGGTACTCCACAGTCAATCGAAGAATCGGACAGTCGGTACTTGGTACTTGTACTTAGACTTACCTCCTAATACCATAGATTAACCTATACAAAGATAGCCCACTGTATACAAAAAAGTGTTGCGCTTAAAAGGAGCTGGAAGAGCTAAAAATGAAGCTCGTTCATAGATAGCGCACCTTCGTTTCATCTTTCCCCACCCAACATCTTGTAGTTTTACGCATGTGTGCATGTCGTTGTGTGTAACACGTTACACAAACACCAAAAAATTAAAGGCAGGGGAGCGGTGTTTACAATGGTATTCATATTCAGCCTGTAATTTCACGTAACGCTATCTATCGTCATAGTGGTTATTCAGTATTTTACGCGCAACCGTTTTGTTATACCAGTGGGCTATCATTGTATAGGTTAATCTAGGCTAATACTCAAAAATAAAATATCTCAAGTTCAACATCGAAGTATTTTCAAAATCACAGCTGAAGATGAAAAATTAAGTAGTAAAAGTAGATTTCTGCAACAATATTTTATCGATTTTTATTAACCGAACCGCAAAATAAAAGTGTCTGATAACAACTTCTTAACAGTTCGGATGTGTCCATTCCACATTTAAAAAAATTTGTTGATTTGGTAAAAAGCTAATCGAGTTTTTATCACCGAAATCGGATTTAAATGAATTATATCCAGGAAAAATCCTACACAATTAAACGAAAATTTAATTAATAACTTAATTGGATTAAAACATCACAGCACCGTTTGAACGCAACCAAACCACGCTCAGTAGAAAATCTTGATTGTTTTTTTAACGGAAGACAATTACGTACGATTAAATGAATTTCTTTCAAGAAAATTAGCGGAATCACTATGTTTAATTAATTCGTGACCCTACCTCACAAATTTATAAAAGTTTCAGTAAACCCTTTGAGAATCGAATGAATAGTTAGAGGCTTCAACATACACACGTAACACGTGAATGAAAAATTCACAAGAAATTTCGTTAAAATCAATTTTGATAAAATGTCTCTCATTCTTTGTAGGTAAGAAATACTTAAGCCGAAATTATGGAACAAAATTGTTTATTACATGTTTCAACATCTTAATGGAAATTTCATTGTGGAGAGATTTAAATCACCGGGTAAGTAACACGTATTGTAACTACGTATAAGTATAAACCTAACAGGTGTCTAGCTATCACTGCCTTTATGTGTCCAGGGAATCTGTAATTATTATTTGAAGCATTTAGGAATATTGAATTTTCACGTTGATAGTCAACTCTAAGGTGCAATAATGTTTTTCTCTTTTCTGGTAAATACTCTCAATGATGTACAGGTGACACAGTATACTCGATCAATTTCATTTGATCATAGGTAGAAAAATTTCTTGCTTCTATATTATTTAATGTACCATAGGTATAAAGGAAGAACGATAACGACAATCGTATAGTCGTGTTGAGGCGGAAATTTGCAATAAATGCATTTCATTACGCAACAAATCACAATACAGGAGATGTTCAGAAATGAGAGAGCCTTTATCGGGTAATATCGCATTTCAAATAGGTACACGTAAAACTCAACCAAGTGTACTTTACTTACCTTCAATGAAGTAAAATTATCACCTAAATAAAATTATAAATCAAGTTTTCTTTCGAAAAATAAAAATGTATTTATAAGTATTCGCAGTACCTGAACTCATGTACATTTCTCTATTCTTGAAAAAATACCTACCTAGAACCTGGTTACCTATACTTTAATAAAAAGTGATATTTATTCAAGGGTAAAAAAAAAATAAACTGAATAAAAGTCGTTATTCAAATTTACCATTTTGTTCGCAACAAAATTAAGTTACGAAAAGAGAACTTACAAGAATCAATTTTATTCAACGCTAATCCATCTTATTTACTGACGAGAACTTTCACTATAGTGTTTTCAGCCTGTACGTTCATGGAGAGCCAACGTACCAAAATGAAAACCATCATAAGAGAGAAAAAAGTTGCACCCACGCAACATCGAGAAGTAAATATTCGCCAGTTGGTACTTTTGTCGGATTATCAATGAATTATCAAAGTTAGGTGAGTTCATTCTCTGAGTAGTTTTTCTTTCCTCAACGGTTCTTGAAAATTTTGCTTACTGAATTTTCGCAACAAAATTTTAATAGGTGTAACATCGAGTGAAGAGTTATTCAGAAGTTGAAGATGGCGATTCAACTTCATTCAGGGGTTTTTAATATCTAATAATCTGAATTATAACAGCGAGGTTCTTCTTCAGTGAGAGTATATACATAGGTAGGTAATTGAAATTTTTTCAGGTGAGTATACCAGATATTTTTTTTATAAGCAATACACGATATGAGACCGATTACTCACAAACCAGTATTTATTTCTTCAATGCTAAAGTTTTCTTTAAATAATTAATTTTTTCGACAAGTTACATACGGAACGATTCAGCAACAAAAACAAAACGAATATAGAAAGATAATTAAAAAAATCTCGCAGGTTCGAAGTATTCTTGAAGCCAATCCATAAGTAATTCGAGTTGAAAAATCTGCTAAAAAAATTGTTACGAGGAAACTTCGTGGTCTTTTAATGAATATTTCCAACTTATATCTTTTCAATTCCCGTCATACGAAAAAGCTTCTTGGCGAAATAAGCAAGTTTATCGTCCAGAGTAAACTCATCGTCAACGTAAATATATTAGTTGATTTTATCATCACATTAATTTTAGGTTTTGATGTTGGAAAATTCACTGGAACCGAAAATCGAGCAAATATGTACTTTAAATTTGCAATTTGCATATTTCGAGTTTTTTTTTTCGTTTTAAAAGAAATTATTAAATCGTGCTAAATATTTCAACGACGTAAAAGAAAATCATTTCATTTTTCAATTCGAGGTTTATTTTTTTACACATAAATTATTATGATATTAGATTCTTTATTCGCATCGACGCGTTGTGAAAAAATTTCCAAATATTTTCGCTATACACTAAGGAGCCTTGGATAAACGAATAATTCATACACGTAATTTCCCCGGCGGGTTTGAAAATTGCGAGAAAGAGAGAAGCAAACAATGACGGATTTTTTTCAAAATTCGCCGAAAACTTTGCCAATATAAAATTTTTAAATTAAAGAAAAGAGAAAGTTATGACTGATATCTGAGATGAAACCAAAGGAGGGATAAAACGCTGTCGTTTAAGGTGTCATAAACATACTCCTACGACGTTAAAATGATCCTGAAAGTATGAAAAAATTGAAAATTTTTTCCCAACGTCATATCAACCAAGTAAAAACGATGCTTTCAAGTTGAATGGAAATAAATTCGAATGAAAATTAACAAAGTGCGTAATATATCTATAATTCCTTGCAGTGTATCGTTCGTGTTCATCTGGTACATAAATAGAAATTTTTATGATCCGTGATTTTTAAGGATAAAATAAAACGTATCATCGGTTTGATTACAAACCAGGTAGATAAACGTGTCACTAGCAACTACGAAAAAGCTGTTTAATTTTGTATTAACGTTGCCTAAAAATCAATCAATAATCCAAGCTGTCGAATTTTAGTTACGATGGCCAAATAAAACATAATTTGACGAGTTATCATACAAGTAACTTTCACGGTAGAGGTGAAAGAAAATTGAATACGCACTCGATGCGCATCGTAACGATATCAGTATATGAAAAATATTACGCACTTTTTGAACTCGTTTATTCAGCACATAGCATCACGTGAAAAAATAATGTAAAATAATCACGTATCAGAAACCGATTACGAAAACACGTTGTAGGGTTTTGCGTAAATGAATAATGAAAAATAGAAAAACTCACCTACGAAATGTGGAAAAATTACTGTTAAATGCGAAGCAGTCACGCCGGCCCGTTTGAAACGGTTGTGCTTTCTCCCGCGTAAACAACGAATTACATCGAACGTCGAAACCGAACTTTTCCGAAGAATAACAACTGTCAAAGAATAGCGCGTCTATGACGAAAACATACAGATTTGGAAGCTCGAGCTTTGGCGGCGCTTCATCTCCATAGTAACACATCGAGGGGTGAAGAGCGGAGGAGGTAAAATGTACAGGTATATCGTATTAACGAAACACTTGTAATATCGTCCTGCCCCATCTCTCATTAAGGCAACCTACATGTAACATTTGTACCATAACGTACACTTAAACAAACAGCCAACGAGTACCGAAAGCGTTAATGTTTTTTTTTTTTTGGTTCTGTGCTTACATGTCTACGTTGCACGATGTTTTACATCCATTATTGACTATAGAATTCATCGCTTATTTTTTATAATAAGTATATCAATTACCCATAAAAAAAATACTTTAATCGCTATTTAAACGTTTTTTGTTTCTTATGAAACACTCATCGTCGTAGTACTCGTGAATTTCGAAATTTTAATTTTTTGACAACGGATGTTAATGATCAAGCTCATTTGCTAAAAATAACATACAAATTTTTCAGAAACTAAAAACACTCCAGATTAGACCCTATTTCAGTTCATTTCTCTTGAACTCGTAATTTTTCACATTTACATGGGTTGACAAAAGAATCTCATGAATTATTTTTTAAATTCGAAATTATCAATAATATTGGAGTCTTGATGGTTAAAATAATTGACTTATTGGTAGAAAAAAATCAGAAGAAAAATGTTGGTCAAAAATGGATCAAAACCAGGTATAAGTAGGTATTGTGCACCTACTACCTACTTGTGTAATTATAGGTACCTCTACCTATACCTACTTAAAATTTTGTCAGAAAAGTTCAAACTGAGAACATAAAATATCAAACGAATACAACAAAAATAAGATGAACAAAAGTTTTTTTTTCTTTTTAATTGAATGCTGATTAAATTTTGGAGTGTATTAAATTTGTGAAAATCAGCTTTGGATAAAAAAATTGTTTTTAACTTGTTATCTGCAAGTTGCATCGCAGAAATATTGGAATTATCTAATCATTTTCAAACTATAAGCGAAGGATGAAATTTTGGTCGATAATTATTTTCAGTTTGAAGATACCTTGATACATTATGTATTATTTTAATGCGTTACATTGTCTCATATCTTCAGAGATAATCATTGTTGACGCGTTAGAGTAATGAATTCGATTTTCACGTTATAAATAAAATAAATTAGAAACTTTCAACAATAGACTTGCAACAAAATATAAGATAAAAATTAATCTCATTGCTTAAAGTTGAGAATACTCAACTTATCTTAGAAGTGCTTCACAAAGATAACAGAACATTATTTGATAGTCGATCGATAAATTTAACGATGTGTAGATTATAAATGCTAATGATGTAATGATTAATTAGCAGGGAAATAATAAGAGTAAACGTAAACACACGACATTACTCTTGAAATTTCATCAATATCGCTGTATCGAATAGTTTGTGAATTAAAATAGAAAAAAAAACTTTCTACCACATTGAATAGGTACTTAAGCTTGTTAAATAATTTTTTATTTCACACGTACTTACAGTAAAACCTATACCAACTGTTGCGGAAAAATTTCCTGTTTGAAATTGACCTGTGTTAAATCTCACCAGTAATGTCGTCTTACCAACGCCGCTATCTCCTAGTAAAATTGTCTGAAAACATAAAACACCCATTTTCAGTTAAATGCTTTAACTAACCAGCGGTGCAATATCAACGATACATTATAATTATTTATTATCATACTTCAGAGCTTCAAAATTTTTAAATGAAGTTATCTTGGAGAAAATATCTTCTCATTTAATTACACACAATTACATATATTTTTCGAACGAATGATTCACTATTTTTCTCCACATCTGACATTTTCACAACCATCCCATGAATTTTGGATATCATCAAATCAAAACAATGCACCTACACAGTTCAGAGCAAATTGAAATTTCATCTTCATTTATAAAAGAAATATTTGTTTTCAAGTAATTTGCTACCACATTTCCTTAAGATGATACTGCAACTCATTGAAAATTTTTAAAACAAAAAAAGTGTGATATTATTTGCCCGTGGAATGTTAACGTAAAAAAGACAAGTGTTCGGTGAAAAATAGAAAAATAGCGTAAAAAAAGAAGAAATTGAAGAACATAATTATGATCTTATACTTCACGAATGAAACGAAATTATTTACTGCTCACTTTATGTAAGACTTGGCATTCTTGTGTGCTCTTAAGCAAATGTACCGGTGGCTTGTAGTCTCGATATCCGGTAGGAGAAGGATGTGAAAAATTTTTTTTCGGTACCTCCAAATCAGCGTTATCTTCATCTGAATCGATAAAAACGTCATCGCTCATATTGTCATCGGTTGTGGCCATATCAAGTAGTTAACTTACGCCATTCTATGAGCCGTCAATGTTTCAAAGATATCTGATAATTCAACAGAAAATCGACACATACGGTAAGTTAAACTTGAAAATAAACACATGAATTCTATCTATTTTTACGAACAGGCGTAGTAAGATAAATACCTCAATAAAATAACATTTCAAACTGAAAATCAAAAAAAAGAATGCATGATCCTTAGAAAAATCATTAAAATATGTTACAATTTTTCAATCCAAATCTTACAGTCCAGAAAATTTTGTTGGTAAGCAGAACCGATTATAATTCATGTATCTTACCGTGAAAACACGTATTAACAAAACTACACGTTTATTGTAAGAAAGGAACTTTCAAAATAAATGAAAATAACGCACATTGACTCGCTGATTTCGAGTTAATTATTTCATTCAATTGCACACTAAGCACTTTTCAAACTGGTGGATTACAAAATAAAAATACAAAATAAACTGTGCGCCGTTTTTAAGGGTGTGTGCTGACTGTTGAAAAGTGTTGTATCAACAGTGGCATAGTTAAAAGTTATCAACAGGATGCAATGACGCAAAATAGTAAAATGGGTCGCCTGCTCGTCTCGTCGTCATATTTGTCCTTCCATTGTTTTCTTGAATGAAGCATTATTGCATGAAGTTCATAGATTTTTTGCTAGATTTCATTAGAGTTTTTTTTACTTGAAGAAGTTAATGATTAAGGATAAAAACAAAGAAAATGTTTTTTTCATGTTTCGGTTGTACGGCTACACTGAAAAAATAATTCCTTGTTTCCTTCGTACTGAAATGAGGAAGTGACGTAAGCGTAATCGAAAATCTTGAAATGAATAAAATTCTTATTCCTTGTTAAATGTATGTACTTTTTTTTCAATTTCTGAGCAGAAATTAGAAAGTACAATTTAGAAATGCCGATTCATGAGATTATATTATTGAATGTAGTTAATTAAAATTCATTTTGATGAAGCAATTGCAGTATCTGGTGACTGGTATCCGGCTGTGACTATGTGTCTACTGTCTACCTGTTTTACATTTTAAAATCTTGTAATCATGAAGTAATCATGGTTCGAGTTTAAAGGCTTAATGTCATGAAATAAATCAACATAATTTTAAAAATTCAGACAAGGAGCTAAGCTAAAAGCTACACTGAAGCTATCTATTTCCGGGAATTTCATTTCAAGTCAGAATCTACGATCTGTAGAATGCAATATCATAAATTTAACTTCATTCTTTATCATTTTGTCAGCTTCCGTTTTTCTCGTTTCAGTTGTTTTTCAATTTTCATTCCTGGGCCATCGTCGTCTTTGGTTTCATCCTCTCGTCTCTTTGAATCTAAAGCTGAATGTTGAACGCAACTGAACATCGATCTGAATCATTGACAGAGTTAGTAGTTAGAACGTCCCAACCATGTCCTAAAAGAATAACTTGATAAAGCTAGCATAAAAACTGTTTTCTGTTTTAATAATTATTATTTCAAACTTCCTCTAATTAGCAAAATAAAATACAATTAGAACTATAAACTGATAATCCGAAAAAAATGATGAAAAGATTCGAAAAACGTCAAATTTGTAACGGCGACCTGCGAACGAAACTGCTAGCGATGACGTCATAAACAAAATACAAAATATTATTTCGCGTTTACTAATATAATTTTCCCTTCCCCTTCGTTTATTTTGCAAGTCTGAATAAAAAATTATTTATTTTACGTTAAAGCGCTACGATTGTGAGTAAAGTATTTTGTTTTAAATTGTAGCTTTATTATTCTGAAAAAGATTTCTGAGTTCTTTTCGAATTAAACCGTTGAAGAAATTAAACGTTCAAGTTTTGCATGAAGATAATTGAGCTATGTAAAGATAGCAATTGTGTTTTGTCTATAAAACAATGAAAACTGTTGCTTATATTTATCGTTTTCTTACTCAGTTATTATAAATATTGTTTTGTTTTAAATAACGGTTGGAGTTCCCCTTCAAAAATGGGTGATCGAGTGTACGCTGCTGAAAAGATTATGAAAAAACGAGTTCGAAGAGTAAGCTTCTTGTACAGTTGATTATTTACATTGATTTCGGTGATTGTTGCGAGATATGTGAATGCTGGACACTCACACAATTTATATTTTCAGGGTAAAGTGGAATACTTCGTGAAATGGAAAGGTTGGAGTCAAAAGTGAGTTTTACTGTGCATACGTATATAGTTTTGAACGAATCTTTAACCGTAAATTGTGTACATTTATGATTTTGTTGCACGGATTCAACTATCGAAACACTCAATGATTTACAAAGCAGAAGCTTTAAAAATAATGTTATTTCATCCAGTTACTTATCATTTATTTTTCATTTTTTAGACATAGTACGTGGGAGCCCGAAGAAAATATTTTAGATGCTCGTCTAATTGATATTTTTGAACAAACGTAAGTTATCAACGTTTCAATCCACAATTCTGGTTATGGATGCGATTACTAACGATATTGAATAATGTTTGTAGGCAAAAAAATGAACAACAATCACATAAACGTGGAAATAAAAGAAAATATCATCAGGTAGTAGCATTTCTATTTCACTGATGTTAAATTTTGTTAGTTCCAACCTAACGTTTTTTAAAATCATATTTTTAATGTTATTTTAGACTGTATCTACTGAGCCAGTAGAACCTGTGCGTAGTGACGCAGATGAAGGTACGGTAACTGATGAAACATTGAATGATGAAGACAGTCATGACGAAGTTGATTCGTCACAAAATAGTTCTTCAAAAAAAGTCGAAACCACCGCGAGCGCACTGAGTAATGAAGAATCTTCGATCGAAGGTGATAAAATTTCTACTAATTTTCATAATGCTGCTTATTCACAAGTTACCAAATTTTTAAGCAGAAAAAAATTCTGGAGCGATGTATTTATTAATCATAATCACGCAGTATTTAAATATATCACTATTCATCATTCGTTTTATTAAATGGTTAGCTGGTACAGAAGACGGTACGTCGCAAGCTGCGGGTGCAAAAACTAAATTGAAAAAGGAAACCATCGATGTTTCTGATGCTGTAGACAGCAGTAGCAGCGAAGACTCCGTACCTCTTGCTAGACGAAAGGAATCATCAGGAACAAAAAGAAAAGCCAAAGTATTGTCAAAGTTATTTCCGAAGGAATCTGGGAAAATTGGTGTCAAGATCACAACAAGTCCACCCAATGGATCGTCCAAAGCTCTTAAATTGAGCTCTCCTTCCAACACTAAAACTTCTCAAGCAGTTAACGACGTATGCTCCTTTTCTTCCTTTTTTCTTTAAATAAAGGTAATTATCTCGTGTGCGAGATGTATAATGAATATTGTTTTGTTTTATAGCCTACCAGCAAGTTGAATTCAAAGAAGTCTTCCGTAAGTCCTCTTGCTGCAAGCAATGATCAGTCGCAATTTGCTGCTTTAAGTAAAAATCAATCGACTGGATCAGATACGGTATCTTCCAATGATAGCAAACCGGTTGCTAATATTTCTCCCAAAGTTGTTTCTGTAAGTAGTATAATCCTATAATTTTTTTTTGCGTTTTCCAAATCTTATTTCATTTTAATGATTTATCGATTTTAGGAAACGAATTCTAGGTTAAGTAAATCAGAAGATAAAAGCAATAAAATTCATTCTTCTGAAACTACTTTGTCCGATAAGGATAAAAATCAGTCAATCGACAAAGATGACAATTTAAAATTTAGTGCTTCTCTTTCGGATCCTACGGCCAGTGAAAAATCTCCACCAAAAGGATTAACGGAAAAATTTGAAAATAATGACGATAAAATTTCTCCTGATGAAAATTATAAAAAAACAACCATGGAGGATGATTTATCAGGAAAAAATACTGATACTAAAAAGAAACATGATGTTGTTAGTTCAACAGCAGTTTTTGATGAAATAAGTGACAACAGCAGTGCTAAACCAACTAGTGCAAAGCATAACAATAACAATACCTTTTCTACTGATTTATGTAAACAACCACCTATGTTGATTAAAACCGTACTAACAAATCCTGGTCATGAATATTGGAGAATGAAGAATCCGGTTGCTGATAAGGTGTTTATTACAGATGTCACTGTTGACTTGAATACGGTAACAATCAGGGAGTGTGCCACCGAAAAAGGATTTTTCAAAGAAAGACAAACTCGGTGAATTCCATCTTCTTTTTTTTAATAATTTCATATTTTGTGAAAGATGTTACTTCAATGAAATTACCTAAAAATACTAAAATTGGTTTGAATAGAAGGATTTCTTTCAAAGTGCGTATTTATTTTAAACAGCGGTTACTGAATAATCGCGCACGTTGTTTTTCTCGGTGGTAAAATCTTTTTATTCGTTGAGCGAATGTGTTTGTTTTATAAAGCACTCGGTTCTATCGAAATTATTTATATTTCGAAGAAATTTGTGCAAAAAAGCATGAATGAAATGTAAAGGGAATGTTTACCATTATTACTATTCGTTTTTAGTTGGCCATTATGAAAAAATATTAAGAGGTATGTAAATGTATTATTAATATAGAAGAAACAAGTTCGTGATTAAAACGGCTTACGTTTTCGAAATTGTTAATTTTAAACTGTTCATTATTTTGTATTGTTTTAATTTTTGTATATTAATCATCTTAGTTGTTTGTTAAGATTACAACAGGAAATAAATTCGACTTTTGAAATATTTTGTATTACCTGATATTATTACAGATATCATTACGTATTATTTTTATTTATTTTTATGAGTATTATTGATGAATTCACACTATTGTAAATATAACTAGATATTGGATATTGTGTAACAATCGAGAGCCAATTTATGCGTAATTATTTGAACAGATTACACGTATATAGATCCAGTGTTGTTTGTATGAATCAAATTATTGATTTTTATTTGTTACAATTTAAAGACGGAAAATACACGGTAAACCATTTATGTTAGTAATGATTACTTTTAATTGGTGAAATTAATTTTGGAAAATGAAACGTAAAGTTGAAATGAAAAATTTCTTTTTTATTTTCTTAATGCTGGTGAGTAATGATATAATGCTCTTGAGTTACTCAGATAACTATTCAGGGACCAACGTTCAAGGAAAATTTTTTTATATTACTAGAATAGGACAGCAGGAAATTTGTTGAAAAGTTACGTAAGTATATTTAGGTCGCAAGAAATAAGAATTGAAATGATAATTAGAAATGACATTGAAATCAAGGCCGAAGAAATTCTATCAAATGAAATGAACTGAAATTATATTGAAAATCAGAAGAAATGATTTTTGTGAGAGGCTGAAGTGGTAGGTATTAGGTAACTAGGTATAGGTAAGAAATTCATCCCTTAGTTTAATTAATGAAAATCTATGGTTTTAAAGACTTATGGTTGCTGCAGAGGATTTGAATTATTAAATGAATTTTCAATACTCATTTTTCAAGCATACATTATTTTATTGTAATTAATAAATTAGCACGCGATTAGATAAATGGGTATCTGAGCATTAAAAAAAATACTTGCCATGACAGTCGATTAAAATGAAAGAATATTGCCAACCTATACTTAAAATTTCAAATTGTCTCGATATATTATTGATGTTAAAATTTTATGTTGTTTGAGTGTAATCCGATCATATTTACCTACTTGCCGATAAATAAAATGATCATTATCGGTGACGTACCTCTACCTAGTACCTATCTACCTACCCACTCTACAATTTTATTCAATTGTGCTAATATTAGGTATCCAACGCGAATCACAAAATTCCTCTTTTACGATTAGTTATTAAGTTGATTTATTACACTGCGGTGTTCTCTCTTGTTTTTCTATCTACGATACGTTCCAAATTCGTAATTCCTATGTGTAACGTTTGTTCCAGCATCATTTTCAAATTTAAAATATCCGACGTCACAATTGTATTTTTACTACATTATTCTGTCATTGCTACAATATTGGCGTTAATTTATAAAAATTTGGACCCACAATATACGAGAAAAAATCCAACCAAATTTTGGTGAGTTGAATAAACTAAATAAATGTAATATCTTGAATAATTAATTACGTCTAGAGTGCATGTACATATGTTGAAAAGGCATAAAATAAAACTGAATTTTTGCATCAACTACGCAGAAAAATTATAAACAACCAAATTGCTTTAGTGATATTGGTTCATTTAGAAATTCCTAAATGAAAGATACGTGAAAGATGCATCTAAATAATTTTTTTAGTGAGTTTCAATATTTTTATTTGAGTCCGACATTTCAAATCAATGTTGAAATATCTAAAAGCCGTTTTGAAAGAAGCTAGGGAATCTCTAACAGATGGATGGTTGGTAAGCTAGGTGCTTAACAGCTTAATTACGTATACCTAATTACCTTCCTATACTTTCTCTTACTACACTTAGCACCAAACATTGGAGTAATCATATATATTATATAAAATGACACTTCGATGATATTTTTACTTATATAGGCTATTGAATACTTTTCCTCATCGCATAAGCAAATATACAAATAATTCATTTTTAATTATAACAATTGTAAGCAGATCATATTCATTTGTTTTGTTCGTTGCATGCTTCCAAATACAACCTAAATGAAAAACAAATCATTTGTTGCAAACGTGTAATTATTTGTAGATCTAGAATCACTCCATACATATGATGATGTTTTGCCAATTAAATAATTTGTCAAGTGCTAATGTTTAAACGAGTAATTTATTTTGTTATCGAGAAGTGGAAAAAATTATCTTCTAGAGTGGTTTATTCGTACCTGTGTGATGCTTTATAGTTTATGCAGTTTTAATGATACTGCATGGATTAATATTACAAACCATAAAACTAAGTATCATAATACCACTATGTACAATTGTACAACGTAAAAGTAGATAATATAATACTACAAAAACTATTTTATTTTTTATTTTGAAGAGTTGACGACTAGCAAAGTAGAGTGGTTAATTTTACTGCCGAGAAAGATGTCGGTGTATGTACCTAGCTACCTACTACCTACATAAGCATTTTATTCATGAATCTACTATATTCATGCTTCGTGAAAATGTTATATATATTATAAATTTCTACGAGAATAATTAAATACGTACCTACGTATTTTTAATCTAGTTTTTGCATGAGAAATTCGATAGGCCAAAAGATGTAGGTTAGATACATTATTACTCACTAGGTACTACTTTCAATTGAAAAAAAATTATTTCTTTATTCATTTTTGGCACTATGCCAGCGCGAGTAAATACCTAATTCCTTGAAAATTTGCAAGTACATGTACTCACAATTTTGTGATTGTATTGTAGTGTTTTGTACTTTTTGCGAGTAGAATCGTCATTCCATGAATACTCGTACTTGTAAAATATTACCTAGAAATCTAATTATTCATTACGTCAAATAGGTACGTAATGTATTAGGTTATAGGTAAGGCACCCAATCGTTTTTTTGAGCAGGTAAGGATATTGATTGAAATAAATAATTATAGATTCGATGAACAGAAAAGTTTGCAATCAAAATGTTAAAAGTGATTGGTGCTTCATGGTTCCAAACTGTGATCAGTTTTCTAATCGTCGTTGGAATTCTGCTTTTCGGAATATTGATCAACATAATCTGTAGAACACAAAAGTACGTCTGGAATCTGTAATGTATGTTTTTTTGTGAAAAACCTTCGTTTTATATGACGACATATTTATAATGCCTGTCCTAGTCATGAAGATGATGAAAAATACGCTGCTACAGTTATTTGGAATTCCGAAACTGAGCAATATGAAATAAAATTATTGGGCCAAAATAATGATCCGAACAGCATCGATCGTGGAATCGCAAGAGCTTATTATCAGCCCAAAATGCAAGAAACTGGGTAATACTATACCGTAAGATTGAAAAAAGTGATTCAACAGCCTTTATGATGTGTTGGTTGCATAATTTATCGTATAGATGGGCTATTCTAGAAATAGAGACAAATGGTAAATATTCAGATGAACATCAAGCATATGCTGCCGGTATACTGGAAGGAAGCCTAACATGGCAACATATTTATTGGCAATGGAAAAACACTGTAAAACATTTCTGCAACGATGAAAATGAATTTTGCGCTGAAGTAACTTCATTTTTGGAAAAAAATAGTGCTGTTATTAAAAAAAAAGCAAAAGCTAATGACAGATCCGACCCTTTTTGGCATCAGGTTAATTTTAAAACATAAAAAATAACGTTTTCAAATGAAAAAATTTTATGAAATTGTTTTTACCGATAGGTGAATCTTTTTTACGTTCAATTAGAGGGAATTGAATTTGGATGGAATTATGAAGTTCGAAGAAATAAACAATCTTACGAAATTCCCTCTTTAGACTTCCTGTAAGTATACGCCTACCCATGATATTCTATAAAAGATAAATAGTTTGATACTTATTCTTTAAAATTTGAGGTTATTGAATTAAAACTAATATGTCTTTATTAGGTGGTTAAACATTGTATCCGATTTACGAGATTTTCAAAAACTCGCATTCATGTTTAATAATTCATACATTCATTCGCCAGCAGCTGTGACTTTGTTGAAATTAATTCCGAAAGATGAACCAACATTTTTACTTGCTCAAGCTTCATCGGGATTGTAATTATAAAATTGTCATTGATTAATTATTTTTTAAGGAAACCTTGGTAGCACAATCCTTTTATTTATACGTTAAGTTACTTGTCAAAGCAATGGATTTTATTGCTCAATTTTGAGTTTTACCGTTTCGGTCCGTTTCTGTCATTTATTCATTTTGATTATTTGTGCAATTGTGCAAGCCAGTGTTCCATTTCTGTTAACATTTTCAATAATGCTTTAAACGCAAGATAGGTTTTTTCTCTTTTTTTTAGTTACAGTTCTATGCTACGAGTTCAGAAGAAGTATTCCTTTAATTATCATTTTACTGGAAGATTTTCCTCTGAATTAGTTCCTGGAAGAATTATTTCATTCACATCTTATCCAGGTGCGATTCATTCGCAAGATGATTTTTATCAAATTCAAGTAAATGATGGATCAAAAGTCACGGTAACAGGAACCGCTTTGTCTACTGTTGATTCAAAAGATGAACAAAAAATGAAAGATTATCAAGTAGGTATTTCAACATACCTAGTTATTGAATGGAAAAAGTTGTTCATATAATAAAAAATGAAAATAACAAAGATTGGTTTTAAAGGTTCTGTTAGGACCTCGTGTAATGGCAGGAAATCGCTTATCAAAAAACGGTAAAACATGGGCATACTATGTAGGGAGGCATAACAGTGGAACAGGAAACAAACAATGGTTTCATATTCAGACAACAAGCGATAACATAACATTGTGGGTAATGGAACAAACGCATCAAAAAATCAAGAGTAAAGATGAGACTGAGTTGTTGTTCCAGCAAGGCTATTTGATAAGTTGTGGCATGCTTTACTACAAGGTTCGAGTTAATTCATTTCCAAATTTACTCACAAGTGTAGATATTCGTATTATTTTCCATTTTTTCAACTGTAATTAAAATTCATTTCACTTTCTAGCATAACGACGACATGAAAATCGATAGTGCTGAACTCGTTCATTATCACGCTGGCAATATCCCCTTAAAAAATATTTTACAAGTGTTGCATGAAGGCCAACAAAACGTCTCTGACATTTATTCATTAATCGATTTGATGAGAGGACCTGAATTAGCTTTGGCTGGAAGAACCGACTTACATGAATCGATTACTTCAAAACCTGCATTTGGTATAGTACATGAAGCAAAACAAGATGATTTTAAAAATAAGCAAATGTTACAGAATTCTCATCAAGGTTTCAAATCAAGCTCTCCATTTTTGACTAAAAAATACGAAAAAATTTCGAACTTCGATGCAAATATAAAGCACAATTTTAGCATAATTTATAATTCAACATGGTTAAATTTATTTAATTTAAAAAATGACATTTTAATAAAATCAACTCTGAAAGAAAAACGTAAGCCATCATCCAACACAATTAATCTTCGTCATAATAGAATATTACAACAGTTTAATTACGACTCAAAAACTTACCCCAAAAATATAATTGAAAAAATCCATCGTAGCGCAAATTCTGTACCTAATCCTACTTACAACAATAGATTTTTACTGACTATTAATGGAGTAATCGATTTAAAAGTAACAGATACAAATGATCGATTTTTGGCAGCGGCTGGCCCCCCTTACAATTTACAAAATAAACTGAAAACAATCGAACCATTTCAATGGTCTAAAAGTGCTATCAATTATCTTCCTCATGATGGTCAAGCTGATGTATGGAAATACGAACCAGTTGAAGCAAATTTTGTGTGGGAATAATGTAGCCT
This sequence comes from Maconellicoccus hirsutus, assembly GCA_003261595.1. Taxonomy (NCBI): domain Eukaryota; kingdom Metazoa; phylum Arthropoda; class Insecta; order Hemiptera; family Pseudococcidae; genus Maconellicoccus; species Maconellicoccus hirsutus. The sequence continues at coordinate 13,748 of QBDW01025987.1, read as the reverse complement.
ATAATATTTAACTTATCTACTGCATGTCGGGGATATGTATTGATATTATGATATCTAAAAAGTATTTTTTTTCGTAATAATAAGTAGATAGGTATTTTTATACTTTGTACAATATACATAAAAATTTTTTTGACAATGGTTGTTATTTTAAACTGACCCCTCAATCGTAAGGTATTCGATCAGGATTAAGTGAGTATTTTTAGTTCTATTCAATTTTTTCGTAAACTCATTCCACCTCGACTCAAACAAAAAGTTTAGAATTCCCTTTAAATTGTCAATTTTAATTTATAGTGTATCAAAAACCGAGGAAATGAGGCCAATGTTTGCTCGCGTTTTTCTCGTCAACATTGCGTTCTATGTAAATAACGTTCAACGTTCATTTCTTGAAAAATAGGAAATTTTATAAGGAAGTTTCCGTCATTACTAATTTTTTCATTAATTCGTTTTTTTTACACCTTCAAATCCACATAATTGAACCTTCCTCACGGTTCACCTGTCCATCGAAATAGGCCACTACTTAGGTAAATTAGTTTAAAACGTTAGAAATGAATAACGGAAGAAGTGCGCCCGTGTAAATTCGCCTGCTAGTCTGGCGGGTTAACATATGTTTTTTTTATCGCGATTGGAATCAAAAATCAAGACTGAATTATCAATAGAATAGAAACACAACACAGCAAATAGATTGTATTGTTTAGCTTCGTTATATGCCTTTTCTCTTTTTTTTCTCAATTTCATAATACATTATCAATTCATTTTTAATAGAATCAGAAGTTATTGAAATTTAATGTAATTGTCAAACTTTATCGTTTCGCTTTCGTGAAAAAAAAAACTCCGTGAACGTGAATGTTATGCAGTAAGATAGTTTATGTTATCAAGTTGACAAACCCCGAATTGTTTTTTTATTACTTTCAATGGATTCATTACGGTAATTATTGATATTCACGAAACCATGACTTTTTAATTCTTCGAAGTATCAACTACTATCGTAGTACAGCACTCTTACTCGTTGATCTAAATTTTGTTGAAACATCTTTGCTTTAGAATATGCATAATTACGTGGAACGTTGCTACTCGATCTCCAGATGAATGTGTGTTAGACTTGCTTGATATCAAGAAGTTCAAAAATGAGGATGAGTTACCTGATTTTTATATCATTGGGTAAGTGTTTGAAGAACCATACGCCGATTTCTTTCGTGCTCAAAAAATGTTTCGTGATTTTGTAGATTGCAAGAAGTGAAATCACAACCTCAAAATTTCGTGATGGACGCGTTTTTCAACGACCCTTGGACTAACACATTCAAGTAAGTAAGAAATGTATGAAAATTTTCGCCATTCTATTTAAAACGAAATCCAGCGTTTACATACAGTGAACACAAATAAACGAAATTGGAAAATACGTATTGAGTTATTTTGACCATTATTGATTTTGTTGTTGTTTTGTTCGTTAAGAACTGCTTTAGCGCCATATGATTATGTGAAGATTAAAACAAGCAGATTGGTTGGATTATTATTGAATGTATTTTGCTTGAGGAAACATGTAATACATTTGAGAGATATCTACACGGAACAAACACGGACTGGTTTAATGGGATTTTGGGTATGAAGCTGTTACAAAATTGTTATACTTTGTTTCCTGAAATAAAAGTTTTTAATTTAAATTTTAAGGGCAACAAAGGAGCTGTAACAACACGTCTTCAAATTTACGGTTGTTCAGTTTGTTTCGTCAATTGTCATTTAGCTCCTCACGATAATTCCGTCAAGGAGAGAATCGACGATTATAATACTATTTTACAAGGACAGAAATTCACGGTTAAAGACACAACAACTATACTATTTCACGAGTAAGCTGTTTGCTACTAATAAAATTATAAGTCACGTAGAAATATCAGTATCAGTAATAATTTGTACATTGGTTTTTTAGTTACGTTTTTTGGTTCGGTGATCTGAATTTTCGTTTAGATGACGAAACCAATTTACCTGCTAATGTGATAATTAAAAAAATTGAAAGCAACCAAATAGCATCTTTATTGGATCATGATCAATTGAAACAAGTAATGGCAAGTGGAGAAGCATTTAGTGAATTGATCGAAAATGGACCCATGTTTCAGCCTACTTATAAATACAATTTCCACTCTCAAACCTATGATTTAAAGTTCGTGTTATCTTCAATTTTTTTGTTATTAATCCAACATAATTTTTTAAAATAGTCAGTACTATTCTTTATTTTGGTTTTTGTAACAGACGGAGACCAGCCTGGACAGATAGAATTTTGTACAGAGTGAATAAATTTGCTTATGAAAATGTAACATTAGACGTAAGGCAAATAAGTTACAAAAGTTACGATCAGTATTCAATTAGCGATCATAAACCAGTCACCAGCGAAATTATGATGAAGGTAAGTTTACCTACTTGTTCAACATTATATATATATAAACTTGTTTCAAAACTTGTTTGGTAATTTGTTGCGCCAGTATTACTATGGCTTTGAAATATTAGTGCTGTGAGATAGCTGCACACTTGTAAAAGTGTTCAGAATATGTCATATTACCAAGATATAAAAATGAAATATGTTTTTTTTTAGGTATTTAGTAATTATACTGAAAGACAAGTTGAGCTTAAACCTCTTGATTGTTGGTTGATCGACGGTGAAAATAAAGCAATTGTTACAATGGAAGCAGATGTCGTTACATCTGATTGGGATTGGATTGGTGTATTTAAGGTAATGTTAGAAGAAATGCATTGACATGAAACTCTTCATCTTTCATTTTCACATCAGCCCTTTGTGTGATTATAGGATAATTTCACTGCATTGGATGAATATGTTACTTACGTATTTTTACCTGTTGGTAATAATGAAAGTTCTGCTTCGGAGGCGTTGAGTGAGAGAGAAAGTACGGCTTCTACAACTTCCATCATTGATAACCCTTCTACAACATATACCGTTACCTTTCCAGATACGGCAATTCGTGCCCCTGGAAATTATAGACTTTTATACTTTACTAAAAACTCTGATAGCGTTCTAGGTATGTCAGAACCTTTCGCTGTTGAAGAAACTCCTGGCTCTCGAGTACCTTTAGATTGGTGACAAAAGCCTTATGTAGGTGTTCGAGAGTATAAATTTTGATACACCTACAGAATCTTTTTGGCAAAAATTCTGATTTTATTTCGTTCGTTCTGCGTCATAGGAACGACGAAATTTTAATTATTCACCATAAATGCTTTTTTCGTAGTTCTAAACCATTTTCGATGTTTTGTTGATAAGTTACCTTTTGAAATTGCAAATTTTACTTTGGGAATGGTTTTGGTATCTTGTTGGGGTGAATTCTTAGAGAGTACATAGTACATAACATACCATATTGTAATGAAGTTACATTGAAATTGACATTTTTTTCGTAATGCATTCTAATCTGTCATACATTCCACCTACACGAAAAGGTTTATTTCAATATATCATTGTTGATATGATGTAATTTGAAAAAAAAGCTGTAAGTATTTATGTTATTCAGTTTCATAAACAATCAAGGGTGTTGGCGTATATTTTTCGATTTTATTTTCTAGTTTCAACTAAGCATATCGCGCTATACCTAATAATTTTATATTTTCAATCATTTCCGATCAACTGTTTGTATTGCGGATTTGCTTTTAAATGATGTAATCTACTTTTTTTAATCAGACTGTTTTAAATACTCCTTTTTAAGTTAAATTTTTGTTGTGGTTATTTTATTCTAATGTTTTTGTTATTGTTACTTTTGGATTTGATGTTTCATGTATAATTATATTTTCTAGCCCGATGGGATTTTTTATTTTCATTTTTCGACTCTTATCGTTCTATCAACTATTTAAGATGAAAAGTAAGTATAAAATAAAGATATTTATTGAAAAAATATTCATTTTTATAGCTGGTAAGTTGGTAGAGTACTATCTCTAATTTTTCTCTGACGGCCTAATTTGAAGGTAGAGAAAAGAAGTTATTTTTTCGAGGTGAATTAGATGATTTGATAATTTTAATTTTTGTAACGTGATACGAAATTTCATCTTTTTTTTAAAAAAAAACGTATAAGAAATGTGTAGAAGGATCAAGAATTCAAAAACCAAAATGTAACTGAATATTATTGTATTTTTTTATGATTTGATTTATTTTAATTTCATGTAAAATTATAAATGAAAAATGACTAAATGAGACTAGTAAATCTAAGTGCACATGATGCAACTATTGGAAATGGTGAAGTGAACGCTACAGATGAAAAGAGAACACGTTTTTTTTTATTTTTAATGATAAATAAGTTGTTAAATAAGTAAATTAAATTAAATAAAAGCCAGATTACATCGGTGAGAGACTAAGAGTTCGTTGTGTCCGTTACATGTTACATTACATCTCTCTTGCACCAAATCGTTCAATTTCGTTTTTCTACTTTCCAGGTTTATCAGTTTTACGTGGTTTTACGCTGGTTTACGAGTTTTTCATTCATTCGTTCATCATTTCGTTCATTAGAAAATTAAAAAATTTACACAGCTGAAGTTATGGAATTCTCTCGGCGATTTTCGGTACAGGGATGAGTAATGTTAATTTTTATCGATGTTTGAAGTATGATAATGATAAGGAGAGAAACTATTGTTGTTTTTCTGTAAAATACTTTGATTTCATTATTCATCTTCAAATTACTTTAATTATTTACTGTCGAAACTGTTGAAATTTCACGTAAAATGTTGTTTTGATTACCTAATGTTTGTACATGCCATATTTTTAGTGATTGGAAACTACTTTTGAAGTAATCTTTCGGTTGGCCGTAAATATGCCTCGAATTGTTTCAAAGAAAAATTTGCTCACCACCGAAGAAATTTCCGAACAGTACCCTCTACATACGTTGGTGTGGTATAATAATGCTGAAGCTTTACACGAAAAACTCTCTGAGAATAAGGTATCAATTTTGATGTATTGTATGAGTTTCTCTCAAAGTTCATTACAATTCTTCAATTCTGTTATGAATGAAACATTGTTGTTTAATTTGGTTTGAAAAATTGCTATTTTAGAATGATGTTGAAAAGAAAGATCCTCGTGGTCGAACTGCTCTGATGTTAGCTATTACTTTGAATCATTTTGATTCTGCCCTTGTTCTTCTTGAACACGGTGCCAATGCTAATACAGAGACGAATGGCTGGTCAGGTACGGTTCATACTTCTACATTACTTTCAAATAAACTACAAATATTTAGTTTAATGTTAATCATTATAATTCTTTCAAAATATAGCTGTCCAAGAAGCCACTGTCACCGGAAATATAGAATTGATCAAGTTGATTATCGAAAGACGAAATTATCAACGTAAATGTAATCAATTTGGAGGCATTCCCGAGTTATTATTAAAGCTAAAAGAAGCACCTGATTTTTACGTAGAAATGAAATGGGAGTTTACTAGTTGGAGTAATTATCCGTTAAGCATATCTATATTTAGTCTAATTTATTGACAGTAATAATGTATTATCACGTCTTATAGTGCCATTGGTTACGAGAATGTGTCCAAGTGATACGTATCGAGTGTATAAACAGGGTTCAAAAGTTAGAATCGATTCTACATTGAAAGGACTTGAAGAACTTACTTGGCTTAGAGGCAATTCTAGTCTCATTTTCCAAGCAAATGGTGATTTTTACGATACTTAAATCAATAAATACGTTGGTAGATTTACGAATTATGATGTTATTTCTTTAGATAATTTTGGAACGATGATCGAACTTGATCATAATACTCAGAAAGTATTTTACAACAGACGGTCGTTTGTTGCTCCCGAGGATGTCTCTCAAGTTAAAGATGGTTCGGAAACGTTGAAGGCTCGGATGAGTAACCCGATAGTTTCGTCATATATTGATACTGAAAAAATAAGTTTTGAAAGGTTTTAAAAATCATTATATATCAAGAATCAAAGTTTATTGAGTTGACTTTTAAGATTTTTTTTTTACTTACGTGTAGGAGTAAAACAGGTGTATGGGGATGGAGACAAGATAAAACTGAAACAATTAACGGTTATCTCTGCAAAGTATTCAGTGCAAGTAATGTAGAATTGATTACCAGAACGAGAATGGAACATTTGCTACCAGAAGATAAAGAAAAGTTTCGAAACAATGGTAATGTATTGCAGAACATTTTAGGCTTCGGAGAAAAGGAAAACGAAACTCGTCAAGAATATCAGGTTAGTATAATTATTAAAATTTAAATTATTTTCCCGAATATGAAGAAAACTTAAAATATACTTACTTGAAATTTCCACCATTTATTTGACGATGAGAGACTATACCTTTTGAATTTGTTTGGCGTTATTTAGCATTTAGACGAGGCTGATGCTGGTGGCAATGTTACTTTACACGAATATTTCACTGAGGAGTATGATTTGCAAGGGCGAGATATAGGAGTTCCAAAAGATCTTTCAACCAAATTAAGAAAATTCAAAGTAATTTCTTCTTTTTGCTTTTTTTTTTCGTTTTAATTCATTGCTATTGTGTTTTCAGGCCAACTTATGGTTATGCAAAGATTACCCTTTAAGCTTACAGGAACAGATAATGCCTATCGTTGATCTTATGGCTACTTCTAGCTCTAATTTTGCTAAATTAAAAGACTTCATTGAAATGCAACTTCCAGCTGGATTCCCTGTAAAAATTGGTGAGACAGTTGTCGAATAATTTTCTCATTATGATCAAACAATCTGAACATTAAATTCTGAATCATTTTAGAAATTCCATTATTTCACGTACTAAACGCAAGCGTAACCTTTGATAATATATTTGCCGCTGAAAAACCTGTTTCTGGAGTAACCATGATTCATGACGAAGAACGTCTCATGTGCGATATTGATGAAAGTCTTTTTGAACCGCCTTCTCATTATACATTTATTGGTAACTAAATTACACCGACTACTAAAAAAGTTACGTCTGATATGTCGATAATACGATTGTTTTTTTTCCTCATTTCAAGATCTTCGAAAACGTAGCTTAGAAGAAGAAGACGATTTGCTTCAATATGCGTTACAAAATAGTTTCATAGGTGATAGTGAATATGATCGAGATCAGGTAAAAATTTCGCTGAAATTGGGATTTTAATAAATTTTTTTCAACTTGATTACTATTGAAATTACATGTTTAGGTTGATGTTTGGGAAGTTCTCCAGGCCCAAAGATCTAGATCACCTAGTATTCCGGCAGATGATGAAGAACGAGAGCTTCAACGGTATTTTTTCAGTTTATAAATTGCGTTCTGATCGCTTTGTGCGCTTTTGGAATTTGTTGATTTCATATTTTCATTTTTTTTAGAGCTATTGAAGAAAGTTTAATTTTGAGTTATGGAAATGCTGAAACCTCAAATGCAGTTTCTGAACCTGATGTACAGAATGCAGAAATAGTTCAATTTAACAAAGAAGACAAGGAACTGTTGGCAGCTCTATCTCTTTCAATTGAAGAGCAAACGGAACACGAGAGAAATTTAAAATTGGAAGAAGAGATGTTACAGCAAGCTTTAAGAATATCCATTACCGACAAATAAATGGTCTTAAATTATTTAATTCACATTTTGACTTGGGTTTTTTCATTGATTTTTCAAAATTGTATTTTTGTGTCATCCACGTTGTCATCATAATGGCTCGTAGAAATTGCTAATCCGTTATGTTTCTTTGTTCATTTGTCCATTATTTATCAACTCATTTATTAGTGCATAATAATTTTTAATGGAACGTTTGAAGTATTAATAGTGCATAATTATTTTTGGGAGGAACGTTCAATGTATTAATATTCTTAATCACGTTTAATTTGATCATAAAATAATTGAAACCATTAAAAAGTGGCAATGTGATTATAATTTTAATTTAGTTGATTACCTTTTTTGTTTTGTTTGTTTGTTTGTTGATTATATTTATTTATTTTTCGAGTCTTAATTACTGTATTAACAATTTTGAGATGTTCTAACTTCTAGTTCCATTTTTTTTTTCGTTATTTATTTCCAATAAAATCCTTTTGTTGTATTCTCACACGACCATAATTGAAGTAATTAAACATACCATTTAAATTGAAATGACGAATTTTCGTATGTTATGGATGAATTGTAATGTATTTACATCCTCTCTCAGTAAAGCTATTTTCTCATCATGAAATATAATTTGTAAGTCAAAAATATTTCTCAAAATAGTTATTTTATTACATGAAACTATTGCGATAGTTGACTGTAATTTCGTTAATAAGAAAATATTAGTTTGTTACACATAGCTCATAAAGATTTGTAATTGTTCCTATGTATATTAGCAATTACCAATTTTCTTTCTGGTTTTAAAGTGCCCGTATTTTTAAAATTTGTTTACCATGAATTTTAATTTTTTTTTCCTTTTTTCAAATTCTTTTTATTTTTTTGTTTTTTTACTTCCATAATTGCTTCCATTTATTTCATTTTGAACACTTTTCACTAAATGTCATGAATATGCGTAAGTTGCAGTAACTTAGTGAAACTGAAATATACGATTCTATCGTTAGAGTGTATTATTTTTTGTTGATGTTTTCTCGTCTTGATTTGAGTCAGGAAAGACGGTAAAACAAGATAAAGAGTTCCTTATTATTATATTGCAATCGAAAAAATTATTTTATAAAAATCTCCTTCATTTTTCTTCAAGTAATTTTAGCCACTTTCAAACATTTAACCTACCGTGTTTCAAAGAAGTCATTAAAGTATATTATTTTAGAATTTAAAGTATAGTGAGGGACATTTTGAAATCTGTTTTCATTTCAGAAAAAAGTTTTCAGTTTATCAAACGAAAGTGAAATGTTATTTTTATTAAAGTGAAACGTAATGATGATTGACATTTGTGACATGACCTGTTATTGTTTTTCATTGTTATCGTCGTGATTTCTCACACAACATACAACACCTTCAAGAATGAATATGCGATTAAAATAAATTAAATAAAAATTCTAAGTTTGCTATATACTTGTCTGTACTTTGATATACAGACATTATGTATTCGTTTTCCAGATTTGTGTTTGTGTTATGCAAATGCATGGGTGTTGCGCCGGTGAAATTGGTTAAAAACCATTACGTTTTCAGCTTTGTTAATTTTATTTACAATATTGCGTTTTTGACTTTTTTAATAAGTGTAGGTTTGCACGCTTTACTTTCGGACTATAAAAGTACTTTTCGTGGAAAGTCGGTGCGAATGAAAACGAGAACTGCGATTGTAGTAACATTTTTAGAATTATTTTTAAACATGATTGTAATAACAAGTGGTGTATTGGGTGCAGCGTTGAATTATAAAAAAATTAACGAAATAGCATTCGTATTAAAACGAGTTGACGAAGTCTTGTGCACTAAATGGAACTTTCAAAGTTTTACGATAGTATTGTGCGGCATTCTTGTGCATCACGTTATACTGATATACGTCGACACATATTTTTGGTTTAGTTTAACGCCGGATTCGTGGTCTTATGCGGTGTGCTATGCGTATTTTTTTGTAGAAATAGCTATTGAAGCACAATTCGCTTTCATAGCGTGGGGGATAAAATGTCGATTTCAAAAAATTAATGTTAGTTTAGCGAATAGTTTGACTTGTAAATTTTTCAAATACAAGAGAACATGTCATTCTCAACAGCACTTGTCTTTTGAAACGTTTCAAGAACTTCATTGGTCTCTTTGCGAAACCATACAAACTGTGAACAATGCATTTGGCTGGCAGTTATTGACTTCTGTTTTATGTATATGTGTACATATCATCGTGACTCCTTATTTTTTATTGCTAGATTTATTTTACCCAGCTGCATATGGATCTGCAGACATTGGTTTTTTGATATTGCAAGTCGTGTGGATAATTACACATCACATACATTTATTGTTAATTGTAATACCAGCGTCTCAAGCTACAAGTCAAGTACGTTTTACTTTTGAGTGATTCATTTAGAGAAAAATTACAACTGTTCAATATCATTTCAGGCGAAGAAAGCGTCAGTTATTCTGTGTGAAAATTTGAATTGTAATATATCAATGAACGACATTTTGAAGGTAGTTAACCGTTAATGATTTCCGACTTTATTCATTTAAAACATTATACAATGAGATTATTTCATTACTTTTCTCTCTTCAGCTAGAATCTTTCATTTTACAACTGAAGAAGTATTCAATAAAATTCACAGCTTGCGGGTTGTTTTATCTACAACGTCCCGTTATAACATCGGTAAAATTTTTCTTCATAGTATTACTACGTAAACGGAAATATTAAATTTTTTAAGTATTTTTCAGTTGATTGGGTCCGTTGTAACTTATTTAGTGATTCTAATACAATTTCAAAACTCAGATAAGGTATATCACTAATGCATGGATCTACCACCTATCACGAAATAAAAAATTCCAGAGGAAAAACAATCCGACTGATTGACATTAACGTTGTTTCAAACTAGATGATGAAAGCAAACAACTTCTTCCAGCCATTTTGCTACTTTTAGTAAAGAGGTATCTTCAAAATTTCTTCCAATGACTTGAAGACTAATGGGTAACCCTTCTTTAGATAAACAAATGGGTATTGATATAGCCGGACAACCTGGAACAAAACTTCGATAATGCCATTTAAGGTTACTAAAAATGATATATTTGAATAATTTTTTACCCGCCATATTTACAGCTTGAGTGCAATAATCTTGGACAGCACACTGACTTCTGTTATCCAATTTTTTGAAATCGTTTAATAATGGAGCAGTAGAAAGAGTAGTAGGAGTTAGAAGAATATCAACACCAGAATTCCAAACATTTGTAAAATCATTAGCAATCAATCTTCTCACTTTCATTGCTTTTACGAAATATTTTTCATAATTCCTTTAAAAATTTAATGATATTTGTAAAAATAATTTCAATAATATAAAAATAACGAGGTAAATAATTTGACCAGTACCTTTGTAAAAGAAAATAATTTCCAGCCAATATTCTAGAACGTACAACAGGCCCAAAACCTTCACATCTAGATTCAGCGATTACTTGATTAGTAGACACACGGATTTGCGATCTGTGTCCATACAGTAAACCAGAGTACCTAGACATATTACTAGCAACTTCGCATGCATTTAACACTGAATAAGTAACAATAGAAAATTCTGTATGAGGCATCGATACCTGAAATCATGAAGATATTTAAAGATAATTACACGAACTGAAGGAGCATTGAAAATGAGAATAACTAATTCATGTTATATACTTCGTTGACGCTGGCGCCGGCACTTTTCAACACTTTGGTGATGTACTTCCATGTTTCAAGAATGTCGGAAGTTATTGCAGAATTCAAATATTCTTTTGGAATACCTACTTTAATATTTTGTATATCAAAATCATTATCTGGATTATATGATTTAGAATTTTCTTCAATTGTGGTTGAATCCAAAGCATCAGGTCCGCTAATGATATCTGCAAACGTTTAGATAATTAAATAATAACGAATAACCAATAACATCGAGACAAAAAATGTCATTGAAAACGCACCGAAAACGTCGACGACATCATCTACTTTACGAGCTAAAATTCCTGGGACATCCATTGAATTGACAAGAGGTATCAGTCCATTTCGCGATACTAAACCATAAGTTGGTTTATATCCAACAACACCGCAATACGCGGCTGGATTTCTGGTAGAGCCACCGGTGTCTGATCCAAGAGCTCTGTAAATTTAAAAACATGAAATGACCGATTTTTTTAGAGACAAGTTGAAAATGAATTAGTCAGATGCATATTAACTTACGCAAAAACACAGCCAGTAGCAACAGCCACAGCACTTCCTCCAGAACTACCACCAACTATTCGCCATTCATCAAAATCTTTCACAGTTTTATCGGAATTTGAAAAATTATTTTGCAAAGGTGATCCCCAGATATTTTTTGTTGATCCATAAATTGAATCGATTGTCCCAGAACTGTAAAATTTCTTACATTTAATGCACAGATACATCTAAAAAGGGAATAGCTATAAATGACGGTTATACCCCATAGCAAATTCATCTAAATTCGTTTTACCCAATATAACAGCGCCAGCTTGCTTTAATCTATTCACAACTGTTGCGTCATAAGGAGCGATGAAATTTTCCAACATTTTAGAAGAACATGAAGTTCTAACATTTTTCATACAAAAATTATCTTTTACCGCAATAGTAAGGCCATCTAACTTACTCTTACGTTTACCTGCAAAGAAATTCATCAATGAAAGGTACGTTCATTTTGCAAGCATACATAATCATGATCATACCTTTAAGTATGCGTTTATCGCTTTCTGCTGCTTTGCTTAAAGCTTCTTCACCAAGCAAAGTAACAAATGCGTTCAATACAGAAGTTTGTTTCACTCGTTCTAATCCCAGTCGACAGTAATCTGTGGAACATTCTAACATGGTTTTCGATATCGAAGCCATAACGATTCGAGCAAATATAATGCGAGCTTAAATTTTATTCAGTGATGCATGCATATTAGAATTTTACTGTAAACTTTAGAAAACATCCAACAACTACACCACCAATGAAATCTACTAAAAATCTTCGATAGTATTAAACGCTAAAATTAAATTACGTTCAGCTTAAATGAAAAACTAGAAGTTTCTTATCATTTTCTAAATTCTGTTATCAAAATCATATTAATACCGGCGGTGCCAGCCCACCAACATTGGCCCGCCGGGTGTTTCAAGAATAATTTGAAACTCTGACAGCACGAGCATAGTTTTCTTTTTCTCTTTTTAGATAGAGCTAAAGGCATTCAATTTTTAAATAGATTTAATTTTTCATTTTTTGAGATGGAAACGAAGAGAGTTAGATAGTGTATATTTTAGAAATTTTGAAAAAATATGCACCTCATTAAAAATTAAAACAAAACATATCTTTCAAAATCAAAACTTTTTTTACGCCTCTACAATAACATGGATTAGAGGTGTGTAGCTGTGTACGCGGCTTCGCGTAGTTTTTATTCTCAAGGAAATTTCAAATATTTGGAAATGATTTTCAAGAATACGCATCATAAAATTCTGAAAAAATATGCATGGAATTAAAAATTTAATCAAAAAACTACACCTTTACCTTTTTTTACCTGTTTTTTTAACGTAATGTCTGTTATGTAAATTTCATTTCTTTAAAGTGGCCCCTTGTATTGAAATAATTTCCAACTAGATTTTACAACCTTCATCATTCATTCTCTTTGAAAGAAAAACAATTGGAATATATGTATCTGCCAAAGGTTAACTTCACCTCAATGGTGTGTTTTCGCCAGTTTTGTTTTACGCAAATATACGAATATTGCACATGCACACCGTGATACGTAACGAAATATACTACTACAATCACACACATAAACGCCTCCTCCTTCATCTCAGTCACCCACATATACATAAATGGATGCGCATTGTTAACGAAAGGTAGATGGGACATAATATAACGCCGATGACCCTTGGTTAGTACACAAAATTAATTCAAAAGTCAAATATTAAAAAGTATGCGTACTCGCCTAAAAAAACCAGTGTTGCAAGAACGGGAACGGAACGGGAACAAAGAACGCCAAAGAACGCGTTTTTGCTCGAGAACGGTTCGAGAACGAGAACGCGTTCTCAAAGAATTTTTGAAAGAACAAAGAACGTTCTCTTGAAAGAACGCTCTGTGTTGTGAGAACAAGAACGGGAACGGGAACGGGAACGTTAAATTTTTAGGCGTTCTTGTTCTTATTTTTTCTGTTTTTTTTTTTTTAAATGCATTTTCGCATTTGCATTTTACTTTTTTT